>JAEKOY010000662.1:0-22279 GCA_021234595.1 Delia radicum | reverse complement strand
AAATCATCTGCATATGCAAATGAAACACATGAGGAAAAATAAATACAATTAAATAAATCGTTGAGATATATATTAAATAACAATGGTCCAAGTACGGACCCCTGTGGTATTCCACTTATAACGGGTAATACATGAGAGTATTTATTCCCAATAGATACGTATTGGTCTCTATTTCTGAGATAAGATGGTATAAGCCTACAAGAAGAAACAGAAATACCTAAATTACGATATAGTTTAGAAATTAATATACTATGATCGATCTTTTCAAAAGCCTTCTGAAGGTCAATGGATAAAAGAACATTGACATGGTCAATACTTAAAGACCTTCTAATCGTATCAGTAAGTCCTAAAAGAAGCGACGTGGTGTTTAATAGTAGAATTTAATAATGAAGTTGTTTACAATCGGTCTTTAAAATGGGATTATAAAACTGATTAGATACACTATTCTTATATGTTTTAAAATCTTTCTTTGGGTATATGGAGTCACATCTCTTTTTGCACATAAAAAATTCCATATACTTCCATATTTGCCCATATATGACAGTCTTTAGCGAATCTGAAATAACATATACTTCCATATATGAGTACCGTTTGCATATATGAAATCACATATACCTACATATATGACCATATGAGTACAGTTTGCATATATGGAATCACATACACTTCCATATAGCAAATATATGAAACATATGTATCCATATACGCAACTGTATATGTATGTCCACATAATAATGTATTTGTACATATGTATATGAACTTTTCTTACCTGGGAGATAAGACTATATATATTCCCAAAAACTATAGAAAAAATAAGATTTTAAATGTTGATTTTTTGATTTTTTTAAAAGCCAAAAAAATTTCCTTTAATTTTTTGTTAAAACAGTTTTTTAAAATATTTTCCAGATATGGGCGACGTCAACTACATTTCATACATAGATACATTTCAATAGGTGAGTAGAAAAAATAAGTAGATATTTCATTTATTGGATATTTATTTAACTTTGGCCTGCGTTGTCGGAACGAAACAAAAAGGGATTCATTAAAAAACTTTTAGACATAATTTTCCTTTTCTGAACTCCCGGCTAAAAAAGTTTTTATATATATGTTTTTTATGATCATATATGGTCATCCATATTCGTGTATACTAGAAAAATAAACCTATATTGTTATATATGGAGAAATATGGTCATATATTATTTTATATGGACATCCATAAACCTTAATACATCATATATGTTTGTAATTTGTTTTAGAATATATCAGACTTGGGCGACGTCAATTACATTTCATAATCATTCACTTGTGAAATTCTTCTATATCATTAATAGTTTCAGACCTACGCTAACAATTGTGGGCTTAAACGCTTCCTTGGAAAATTTTCAATTTTGTCAATACCAGACATGGGACATAATACCAATACTTGTGTATTTAATTACAGGCCAATTACTTTTTTATGTTCAATTACATGTAATTGAGTAATTGCCCTGTAATTAAATACCCAGATGTTGTTACTAATCCCCATGATTGCTATTAAACATTTTAGAAATTTTCCAAGGAAGCGATTAAGCTCACAAGTGTGAGTGCAGGTCTGATATTATTTATAGAAAAATTTCACAAGTGAACGATTGTAAAATGTAATTGACGTCGCCCAAGTCTGATATATTGTAAAACAAATACAAAAATATATGATGTATTAAGGTTTATGGATGGCCATATAAAATAATATATGACCATATTTCTAAATATATAACAATATAGGTTTATTTTTCTAGTATGTACGGATATGGATGACCATATATGATCATAAAAAACATATATATAAAAACTTTTTTAACCGGGAGTTCAGAAAAGGAAAATTATGTCTTTAAAAGTTTTTTAATGAATCCCATTTTGTTTCGTTCCGACAACGCAGGCCAAAGTTAAATAAATATAAAATAAATGAAATATCTACTTATTTTTTCTACTCACCTATTTTTACCCTAACATCGGTTTTTGTAGCTATGCCCGTAAACTAGATTTGTTCCTACCGTGGATCCTCTCGGAAACCCAATTTACCAAAAACAACATCAATTTAAACACAAGTGTATGTTTGTATGTTAAAACTGAGTTCCTGTGGTAACGTAAATGGGACAAAACTAAATATGGGAAGTTAAAGGTGAACATAAATTTTTTTGGTAAAGAAATATTTTACCGTTATCATCCAATTGAGTATATTTATAATAACAATATTTATAGGTGGTTCCATAGGAATCATGTATTTCTTCATTCCAATCCAATAGTACTGGTTGTTCCAAACATATACGACAATTGTTTTGTTTAACTTCCAAGGTATCCATTGGTAAAAACTTAAAATTCCACAGATAAACAATATTTTTGTAGATAGAAATTCACTCGGCATTGATAGCCCGTTGTACTGACAAAAAGAAAATAGTTACGATTCGGTTACTTTGTCGATGTATAAATTGTTTTTAAATGTACCCATTAGGGTGTCCAGGTTTTTCAAAAACCTGGACCATGATCCGCTAATTTTAATAAAGATAGTCGTTTAAAACGATACTATTTAAAAATATCGTTTTTTGTTTGCTTCACGTAATTATATCACTATCGTATCGTTTCGAATATGTTTTAGAAAAAGATAGTAAACAGTAAACAGCTTTAATTTTTCGTTTTTTCTTATTCCGCTTTGTTATTCATGTTCTTAAAATTAAAAAATATTTTATCTGTTAATTAAAAATTGTTCTATGGGTTACAATAATGTTTTTTAAGTGCAATGCCTTTTTACCTTTCAACTAAAAATTATGTTCATATACACTCTACAAGTGAAATATGGGAACAATTTGACTTTAACACACAGCTCAATTTTTTTTATTTAACTTTTGCCATAAAGTGCGGCTTCTTTACTGAGTATAACAATAATATCTGTCTTGACATAAGGTCAAGAGTTGTAATAGGACATAAGGTCAAGAGCGTTGTAAGATCGATCAAATAAGCATGTCATTAGAAAGCTTATCAAAATCCCTTTCATATGATATATTTAGATACTCTAACTTTTAGGGTTAAAAAAATAACACATTAAGAACCCTTTTTAATTTTTTTTTTTATATTTTTACCAATTAAAAAGTACTTTTTGTTACTTTATTTTCAATGTAAAAAATTCATAATAACCCTTCTGTAAAAATAAATAAGTGATTTAAAAACTTTAAAAATATTAATGTAAATTTATAATACAATATTGTACTTTACTTAAAACTGAAAAAATATTAAAAATACTTTTTCACTACCTATTTAAAATTCAATAAAATTATTCGTTTCAGAAAAACCACTGCGTGTTCAATTCTTTGACTACAATCGGGAATATTTATTTTTGGAAGATTGTTATCCAGAGCAGCCAAATTATTTTATGAAATAATAAATTTTTTATCTTTTTTAAAAATTATTTAAGAATATAAAAAAGTCTTATATTTTATTATTTTGAATGTTATGATAATGAGAAAATATGAAAATGTATTTCTTTGCAAAAAATTTGTTCATCGATTGCAAGTAATTTTTAAAAATCTCTCCGATCGGACCATGAAATTTGCAAATACACAAAGTCTAAAATACTTCAAAATTTATTCCGTTTTTACTTAAAACATAAATAATAGCTGGTTTTATTAAAATGCTACATCACTTATAAAAATTATGTCAGGGTTGGCACATGACAATTTAAAAAATGGTCAAAAACCACGATATTTTTCCAAAAAATTTAAACCATCGTTTAACTAAAATAATTTTTCCTTTTATTTTAAATAAAGATGATTTCACAAAATTTAAATGTTTCAAATATCTTCAGCCGTCTAGGATTTATATCGAGTAAAAGTTTTTATTTTGGTTACTATTATTTTCACATGAGGTCGCTTTACTGCAAAAAAGTTACTAACATTTCTTAATAAAGCATGGTTCTATATATGTGCAAAGTTTGGTCGATCTATGACGTGTCGTTAATGAATTATTTTTTTATATTGTTTATTTTCCTTTCATGGAAAGGTGATATTTATTCTATTTTTAATGTAATTAAACCCAATTAAATTGTCAAAGAATGATTCTTATTTATGTTCATTCATGAATATAACATTTTTTAAAACAATTTTCATATAATATTTGAGTGTTATGGTATGTGTTATAAAGTAATTCCAGTGATTAGAAAAAGAGACCTAATATTGATTGCAGTGTACAGAGTCGTTTTTGGGTTTGGTTGGTTTTTCTACAACGTTAAATTTCAAATAAACCGATTTTATATCGTCGAAAACATGTTTTTTTTTAAATATTCTGTTTTAGCTTTCCTTAAAAATCAGTTTTATCATAAAATTTGTTCATACAAGAGAGCTTTATCATAACAACATTATTTTGATATCAAATATAATAATTCCTGGTTCACACACGGCAATTATAATTGCCCAATTCTTCTTCAATTCTCCTTTGAACTTGCTCTTGTGTTCACACAGGAAAAGTTTGTTTCAGCAATTTTCGTATATCTACCTGCAGTATTGAAAATTGCGAATGACAAAACAAAACGGAATTGGAGTACGGGCAATTCTGTACCCCCTATCATTCTCTTTCCCTCCCTCTTCTATAAACTCAAGAATTGCGCAATTATAATTGCCGTGTGTGAACCAGGTCTAATGACAGTAATAGTAATGTGTGGTCCACACGTAATATAATTATCTCTGCGAGTGACTTTGAAGTTTGCTGACAGAAAAAAAATCAATTATCTAGTGTGGACACTATTTATAGTGGACACCGTGTAAACACTAGTACATAAGCTATCAATGCCAAGTGAATTTCTATATATGGAAAAGTTTGTTTGCCTCTGAGGTTTTTAATTTTACATTTTTACCAATGGATTCCGTGGAAAATAACTGTCGTATATGTTTGGAACAACCAGCACCGATGGATTGGAATGAAGAAATATACGATTCCTATAGCACCACCTACAAATATTGTTATTATAAATATACTCAACTGGATGATAATGGTAAAATATTTCTTCAAGAAATTTTATGTCCACCTTAAAAAATGTTATTGTTTGGCTAACACAGTTTATATTTTAGTTTTTTCCCCACGTACGTTACCGCGGGAATCCAATGCCAACATAAAATTGTGTTCAAATTGAAGTTGTTTCGACTAAATTGGTTTTGCTCAAGGACCCGCGGTAACGATGTGGAAGATATTTTATTTTGCATAGAATTGTAATAATCATGTCAATGATTGTTTCTGTAGTTCCAGATGATTATTCCCAAATGTTGTGTGAAACATGTGCTTATGATTTAAAAAGTTTTCATTTTCTAATACAAAAGGCACTGGAGTCTTATAATATTTTACAACAAACATATTGTCAGACAAGCGAAATTGAATATAAAATTGATATCGAAAACCAAAATGAGGATGCAGCTGAATTTGAAACAGTAATTTTAAAAAAACCAACAGAATCGTCAACAGATGATGATGATAACAAAGATATGTTGCAATCATGTTTCGTTGAGGCCTTATTAGAAAAAGAAAGAGTAGACAAAAAATCCAAGGACTTGAAAAAGAATCGTGTTAACAAAACAGCCAAAAATAAAAATTTCAAATTAGAAAACCATGATGATTTCCCAAAAGATGTAGAAGTGAATATCGACATTCCACATTCCGTAGAAGAAGAAATTACCGATATTCAATCTTTATCAGCTGACAAACCTGTGCTGCATAAAAACAGAAAGATCGCGTGTGCCTATTGTGGTGAGTTTAAACTGCTTGAATATTTGCAAATTTAACCAATAACACAGTTAAACACTGAAAATGCATCGGAGATGGGACTTTTCAATTCTGATAGATTTTAGAACGCAGGAGACTAATTTGAATAACAAATTTTAATATTGCTCAAATTTTCTTTTAAATATTCGCAAATTTAACTTTTTATCAATAATCGCACTCAAAAAATGTTTACGGAAGAATCTATTGAAAATGTCAGTTAAAACAAGTGCAATTTCAATTAAAAATGCGACTAAGGTAATTACCGTTTCTGCGAAAGTCGGATCTATGTACCGAAACGTACAATCGAAATGTGCAATCCTCGCCACTTAAATAGGACTCCCCCCCCCCCCACATTTTTATTTAACTAAAATATCAATATATTTGTAAACAGTTAACTTTTTTTATTGTGTGTTTATTAGAACACATATTTTTTTTGTTTTTTTTTTCTTTAAATTTTATTTTCAAAATTTTTTTAACATTTCATCTTAAATAACCTGCGAAGCCAGGTGGCTTATCTGCATGCACACGCTCTGAGGATAAAAATATGTACTGGAAGTGTACAGTTATATGGATTTATTTCTATTTAGTTTTGTAATAGACCAAAATCCATGTACTTTTTTTGTCACTTAAATAGGCCCCAAAACATTTAGTTAAGTTACAAACCTGGTTTACAATTCTATTACAAATAAAGGGTGATTTTTTTAAGACCTTTCGGATTTAATTTAAAAAAACAAAATTTTGTATGAAATCTTTATTTGAATCTTTAGAACGATCTATATAATTCAATGTTTAAAGATGATTTCATGTAAATGTTGACCGCGGCTACACCTCAAATAGTTCATACGCTGGGTCCAATTTTGGAATACTCTCGCAAACATATTGGCGGGTATCTCACGAATATATTCTTCAATATTGGCTTCCAGCGCGTTAACCGTTGCGGGTTAGTCCCTATAGACATGAACCTTAACATAGCCCCACAAAAAAATATTCTAAAGGCGTTAAATCGAACGATCTAGGCGGTCAACTGACCGGACCCAAACGTGAAATAAACTGTTCACCGAACTCGATTTTCAATTGTGCCATTGTTTCACGTGCTGTTTGGCATGTGACACCGTCTTGTTGAAAGCACATGTTCTCCAAGTCTAGCTCTTCCATTTTGGGCAAAAAAAAAAAATATAAAAAATTGTAATCATCGCACGGTAGCGCTCGCCATTCACAGTAACGGTCCTGCCTTAGTCGTCTTTGAAGAAGTAGTCCAATGATGCCACCGGCCATAATCCACACCAAACCGTGCATTTTTCGGGATGCATTGGCAGTTCTTTCAATTCTTCTGGCTGCTCTTCGCACCAAATACGGCAATTTTGCTTTTTGGATACGTGATCCATTCAACCAGAAATGAGCTTCGTCGCTGAACACAATTTTCCGATAAAAAAAGTGGATCTTTATTGAACTTTGCCAGCGCCCATTCACCAAAAGTTAGCCGTTGTGGTAGGTCGTGTGGCTTCAGTTCTTGCACCAGCTGTATTTTAAAATGTTTTACACCCAAATCCTTCCGTATGCGTGTTGGTTGTTTAATGTCCAATAATGTAAATTTGGTGCGAAATTTAGTCACATTATTCCGAATAGCCGCCTCAGAAGGTCGCCCAAACTGACCATAAATTGGAAGAAGTGCACGATGCACTTTCTTAACCGAGCATGAATTTTGATAATAAAAATCTATAATCTGCAAGCGTTGTTCGTTTGTAAGTCGATTCATGGTTAAATTGTAGACCAAAAACAGTGTAACCAAAAAGATAGTTGATAAAAAATCAGCTGTACCAAAACAGATTTGAATTTTAACTATATGTTCGGCGTTCATGGCCGAACATTTACTAAAAGTGATCAACACTGTCGTTTGGTTTTTACTCAACTGTTGTTCTTTATTAAAGTTTAATTTATATTTATAATTATAATGAATCTTAGAACCAAGCGAATGTGAGGGTAAGTGAAAATACATAATGACTAGAAAATACATAATGATCCAACGACGGTATTAAATATTTAAACTGAAAGTGTATCGTTCGTTGGCATTAGGTATTTGAACTGAAAAAATGTCAGTCATTGACATTAAATATTTGTGTTTAAAATATTACTCATTCATTTGGTATTTGCACTACAAAACACATATACAATTTGAGGTTTCCCCCTTAAATCTACCATGTTGCATGAAAACCTTAACTTTGATCTACAATAATTCAAAAACTTTTAGATAATATTTCACATATGAACTAATAGGAGTAATTCACAGCACAACAACGCCACTAACAGCCATCACCATCCATATATGAGAACCAGGCGAAACCATGCGAACGTACAGTCCTAGTTGCGCTGGTCTTGCCAAAGACTGCTCAATCATGGCAAAGGGGCAATATTATTGACGAGCTGTGTGGTATGGTTGGTTGGTTTAAGTGGCAGCTCACGCTACTCGTGAGCATCAAGTAGAGTCAAAAAGCGACTCCGTTTTGAAGAGACCACACTACCCGTAAGGAACTAGTATCCGGAGTACTAGACCTACCCCGTTCGGTTAAGATAACGTATGAGATCACCGAATCCCACACGTGATATTACCGAGAGATCGTCCAGTATATGGTCACCCAAGATCCGGAGTCGAATATTCTGCAGCGCCGGACAATCGCAGAGAAGATGCTCCACAGTCTCCTCCTCGCCCGGTATGCCGCAGCTGCGACAATGCGAACCGCGTACAATCCCCAGTCTAATGCCATGCCTACCAATCAGCCAGTGACCGGTCAGAACAGCCGTTAGCCTCGAGACATCCCTCCTGTTCCTGCTCAGGAGAGAGTTTGTACGCCCTAGGTCGTAGTTGGGCCACGTAAGTCTCGCGGTCCTACAGGTATCCAAATTATGCCACCTGTTCCCCGTCCTGCGAATAATAAACGCATCTCATATCATATACTAATGACTGCACAATCATGGCAAAGGGGCAATATTATTGACGAGCTGTGAGGTAAAATAAACGCATCTCCATGATCTAGGGTTGCCATATTTGAAAAGTGAAAAAAGTACATTGATGAAAAAAAACAGTACTTTTCAAAAAAAAAAAAACAGTACATTTTTGTATTTATTGTTAACATAACTTTTACTTCAATACATCACATATTTACTTCAAATAAGTTAATACACCGAACCAAATAGCGTAGGTAAAATCAACAAAAAAAATTTGTAGATCTTTAACGAAATTTTGTCAATTTTTTTTTTAAGATTTAACAAATTTTATTCAAATCAACAAAATTTCGTCAAGTTTACAACCTCTAAAGAAGTAAAATTGACTAAATTTCATCAAATTGACTAAATTTCGTCAAATTGGCTAAAATTATTAGTTTGGACGCCATTACTTTTTGCATTGGGCAGTGTCATAAAAAAGAATTGTGTTTACAAACATTTATTGCTTGAAAAGTAAACAAACCAAACTTATATATGTACAACGAAACGAAGTGGAATTAATACAGGGAGATTCATAAAATTTATATAAAAAACAATTGTACACACGAAAAAAACATGGTTAAAAAAATATATATTCTTTGTACACGCAAAAAAAACTTGTTTATATAAAAATATGTAAAATATACAAAAAAACAGTACAAATCCAAAAAAACAGTACTTTTGCGTACTGTTTTAGGTGTTGTGAATAAAACAGTACATTTTTCAAAAAACAGTACATGTACTGTTTAAAACAGTACGAATGGCAACCCTACCATGATCTCTTGCTTCACTGCAAGAAACATGCAGCTGTCTCCAGCCAAGTATCACTGCAACTGGATGTTATAGCGAATGGTGTCAAAAGTCCGATAGTAAACCACCCCAAAATCTTTTGGGTAACATTCGACAGTTTGTACACGTCTTCAGAGCACACCACTGCAAGTTGCGCAATAGAAACAAGGTCCTTAATTCGCTAGCCGGCAGCACTTTGTGGTAAGGGCAAAGAAACCTTGTTGGATAATTGACCGGTCAGTGTGGACCCAAGCGTGAGTGCTATGCAGTGGAGAAAGCTTCAGAGCTGCCAGAACGCGGCCCTAAGATCAGTGTCAGGCTGTCTTCAGATGACCTCGGAACACCATCTTCACGAGGAGTCGAAGATCCTTCCAGTGAAGGAACACTGTCAGATGCAGACAAAAAAGTTCCTTCTGGGATGCCATCGGAGGGGTCATCCGAGCGACCACCTAACGGATATAGACCCCCACTAAGAGTGTTATAAAACAAAATAGGTAAAAATTAAAAAAAAAATTCCAAACGGTATTCCAGTTATGATGTTTTTATGCATTGAATAGGCAATAAAATTTTTTAATTATTATTTGCAAACTATGAGCATATCAATAATGTCAAAAAAATTTTAAATAACACTCCTCGACGAGCTTCCTTGGTTTGAATGCCGATATGTGATTTCCCAGCAAAAATAGACCTGACCAAAAAGAGTACTCACAGTGAATGAGTTCAAATTGAGGTAAAAACGCATTTTTTGACATTGACTTGTCATAGGCAAGCAGGTGTTTATGCTCGTAAATGACTATTTTGCATTATAACTATATTGTCTTTGCAATATAATTAATTATATTGACTAATAATTATAATATTCTAACAATTATATTGCAATAATTATATTGTCTTTGATGCCCTGATTCCAAATCCGGCATCCAAATGTTTCCATCACGTCACAAGTTTTTTTTTGAGAAAAACGCGATTGACGCTTTCAAATGATATATCACAGCGGTTCCCACCAACTTTATCTTCACAGACCCCATGAGACACTTACTGGTTCACGGACCCCAAAAAAAAATTTTTTTAAATAAAAAATAAATTGCAAATACCTAATGCAGTAAAACCCGATTAAGATAAACTCCGAGGGATCAGAAAAATTTATTAGTTATAATCGAGATTTGTATTTACTGAAGTAAAATTTCTTTTAAATTTTTTATGACCACAAAATATTAAAATTTTTTATTAACTTTTTAAAATATTGTGAGATTCTTTCATTTGATTTCATAAATAGATAGTTTTTAATACATTTGAGAAGGAATTTCTGCGTGATCGGTTTTGAATTTGTTAAAGTTCAAAATAATGTTTGCAAATTTTGTAAAATTTTGGGAAATTCGTATTATAAATGGAAAGTTTTATGAAAATTTGATGTGAGACTATAAAACACAGGTCATCTTAATCGAGGCTTTTTCTAAACCCTTTGACTGCGAATATATATATGTCCCATTTTTATTTTTTTGTTGTACTAGCTACAATTTTTAACCGATTTTCCTGGTGTAATGTATATCGACAAATAAAAGATGTATCTATTCATCGAATAGGATAACACCAAAGTTAAAAATATAATTTTTGGTACATATTATTATTGTATTATTATTATTATATTATTGTTGAATTAATAAAAATAAAAATAAATAAATAAAATAAATATTTTCTCGGACGCTATTGGGGATAGAGGATCGAACTTTTGGTGGGACATGGTCCAATCTTTCAAGTTTCAAGACACATTGAGATATTTGGAATGGATCCATTCTATTTCCTACAGCACACTGATATAATATCGGACATATACATCCCATTCTTCGTAGAAATTTTAGCAATTTTCGTTTGATTTTATTTGAAAATCTTCTATCTTCTGATTGCAAATCTATTGAAAATGGTGGAAGTAGAATAAATTCGGGGTATTCGATTTGAATGTTTGAACAGAAGTCAATTTTATTGAACAATTTTTTCTATAAATTGACAAAATCAAAAACAGATTCAAAACGTAAATAATTTCTAAAATAACAAATAGAAATCTAACAGGTTCATTTTCAACACCTTCCCTGATCTGATTTAATATAGTATTAAAACACACAAATTAGAACATAATTATTTTAAGCCAAACTTATCCGTGAGTGTCTTTAACTTTGGAAATGGAACACCTTTTGTTAACAAATCTGCCAACATGTCATTAGTGGGTAGATACTTAAGTTCAATGATCTAATTATCAAAACATTCACGAATAAACTTCACCCTTACATCAACATGTTTAGTACGTGATGAATATGCATTGTTAAGAGCAACATGTATGGCACTTTTATTATCAAAATGCAGAATCATCGTTTTAAAAGTATTTGGAGATATTTCGTATTCCAATTTCTTCAGCCAAATAGCTTCCTGAATAGCTGCCACCATAGACATAAACTCCGATTCAGTTGTAGACAACGCAATAGTTTTCTGTCGCTTTGTAGACCACGAGACAGCACCAGATTGAAGAGTAAATAAATATACTGTAATTGAACGCCGTTCATCCACATCACTGGCCCAATCTGCATCACAATAGCCAGTAAGATCACCATTTCCTTTAGAGTATACAAGACCTTTATCTAGTATGCCTTTGAGATAGCGCATTACACGTTTGATAGCCTCCTAATGAGCCTTTCCCGGATTCCCACCATATCTGCTTAATACGTTCACAATGTAGCAGATATCAGGACGAGTAACTTGGGCAGCAAACAATAAACATACAATTGCTTGCATATACGGCACATTCGACATATATTTTTTATCGGCTTCAGTTTTAGGACATGATTTAGCAGATATTTTCTGATTGCAATCAACAGGAGTTTTAACAGGATTACAATCTTCCATTTTAAAACGTTTTAGCACATCAGAAACATATTTAGACTGGTCCAGTTTTATAAAATTATTAGCACGAGTTATTGGAATTCTCAAAATAGAAGATGCTTCTCCCATGTCCTTCATTTTAAAATGGTTTGTCAGTTTCTGTTTAACTTGTTTAATTGTTTTCATATCATTTGAAAAAATTAAAACATCATCTACGTAAATGGCAATAAACAAGATTTTGTTTTCAGTTTTACGATAATAAATGCATTGGTCAACTTCACTTCGTTTGACACCCATATTCAACAAAACTTTGTTTAAAGTTTCATTCCACACACGGCTTGCTTGTTTCAGTCCATATATCGACTTATTTAGCTTGCAGACTTTTCCACTACCATCATTCATACCTTCTGGTTGATTCATATAGATTTCTTCTACCAAGGTTCCATTAAGAAAGGCAGTCACAGCATCCATTTGGTGAATCATTAGATTATGTTTAGCAGCTAACGCAATTAAATATCTAACAGATTCATACCTTACCACAGGAGCAAAAGTTTCATTATAGTCAATACCTTTTTCTTGACTATAACCCTTAGCAACTAGCCTAGCTTTTCTTCGAACCATTTCGCCAGTAGCATTTCTTTTGGTTTTAAAAACCCATTTACACGAAATCGGTTTCTTATTTTGAGGTAATTCACATAAACTCCAACGACTCATATTCTTCCTTTATAGCCTGTGACCATTCAGAAGCATTTGGTGATGACATGGCCTTTCTAAGAGTAGACGGATCATCAGACACATACTCTGAAGCACAGAAATTATATGAATATCGAGGCATTTTAGCAATTCTTTCAGAACGTCGAAGTTCAAAACCATCTTCTTCTCTTGGCCTTTTGTTACTTATTTCAGATGAACGTACCTCATTACCAGCAACTGTTTCGAATTGTTGTAAATCACTAACTTCTTGCTCATTAAAACCAATAAAATCTTCACCACTCACTGTAGACTCGTTGTCAAAATCAGGATCTGGTGGCAATCCGACATTAAGTGAAATTTCTTCCAAAGTTGTTTCTTCGCTATAGCCTTTAACATCATCAACGAGTATTGGAAAATACAAATTGTTATTTTGGGATACTTCACATTTTTTATTTTCAAAGAAAACCACGTCTCTGCTTGTTATAACATCTTTGGTTATAGGATTATAAATACGATAAGCTTTAGATTCTGTACTATATCCCACCAGAATACCATCAACCGATGTTCGTTGAAGCTTCTTACGTTTTTCCTTAGGGACGTGAACCATTGCCTTACAACCAAACACACGCAAATGTTTTAATGTTGGTTTCTTGTTACACTAAATTTCTTCAGGAGTACGTTCACTTCCTCTACATGGAACACGGTTTATTAAGTAAGCAGCAGTAACAGATGTTTCAGCCCAAAATTCTTCTTCAAATCCAGCATCAAGTAGCATACATCTCATTCTCTCAATTAACGTTCGATTCATACGTTCAGCAGCCCCGTTTTGTTCAGGAGTGTAGGGACAAGTTTTCTGATGCACGATGCCATGTTGTTGTAAAAATTTTGAAAATTGGTTGTTAACATATTCAGTTCTTTTATCTGAACGCAAAATTTTTATTTTACTGGAACACTGATTTTCAACCAAATTCTTAAAATTTACGAAGTCATTAAAAACATCCGACTTTCTTTTTATAGGAATAGCAAATATTTTACGTGAGTAATCATCGACAAATGTCAATAAATACCGATTTCCCGAAAACGATTTTTGTTTAAAAGGTCCGAGTGTATTCTTTCAAGAAAACTCGTAGCACGACTACCAGATTCTTTAAACGATTTTCTGGTTTGTTTACCATTTACACACGTTACACACTGATCATTTGAATTAACGTCACAGTTTATACCATCACACGATCGTTTTACATTTTTTAGATAACTGTTGCAAATGTGACCCATCCGACGATGCCACACATTTGCGTTTTCAATAGCGATTAACACTTGTCCATTTGGAGTTAAAACATCACAATTTAATCGATACAAATCATTGTCAACAAAAGCTTTTCCTATTAAATTTTTATCATTTTAAAAAATTTCACAAATGTCATTTTCAAACACAACTTTATTTCCTTTTTTGGTTAATTGAAAGTAAATTTGTACACAAATCTGGAACATATTCCACATTGTTCACAACAGCATCATAATTATTATTTTTTGTTTTAAGCAACATTTTAACATTGCCAACACACGACACGGACACTGTATTATTATTTGCCACGACAATTTGTTTATTATTTGTATCTTTTTGGTTGCACAGAAATTTTTCATTATTTGTCATATGAGATGTTGCTCCCGAATCTACATACCATTTGACCGAATCTTTTTTACTTGAAAATAATGATGCATATAACATTTTACCATTATTTTTAGAACTGTTTTTATATTTTTCGTTGTTCGATTTTACATTATTTTTGTTAGGACATTTTCGCTACATTTGTTGTCAAATTTTGCATCTTGAAGCAACATATTTTTGACTGCATCTACGGTCAGCTTGGTTTTTGAATTCTCTACGGCCATTACCAAAGACCGAAACTCATCCGGGAGACCAGCGAGCATTAGAGATGCCGTCAGCTCATCATCAATATTAAGACCAGCATTTCTTACCTTTAGTGATGTCATTACCATAGCACTTACATAATCTTGCATGGAATCAAAATCACCTAACTTCAGTTTCACTAGAGTTTTTAGCAATTCAACCTTTCTTGTTAGTCCATTATCTTGATTTGCATTAACAAGAGCATCCCAGGCTTCTTTAGCTGTAGCAATGTGTGCAAAATTACTTGGTTCAATCATACGCGTAATTTCGGCCAGCGCACGTTCATTAACTTTAATGTCTTGCTGACTGGTAACACCGAAATTCACCACTTTCCAACAATTCTTAATTACCAAATATGACTTCGCATGTCTCCACCAAACATCGAAATTCTCACGACCGTAGTTTTTCGAATGGAAAACTTAACGAATTCGACGCCATTTCAGTTTAGTAATTTTCAGCACAATTTTTTTTTTAATACGCAACAATCTTTTTACAATATACCACGAAACTTTATTTTACACGCGAGACAAGAGGCCCATAACCTATTGAAAATGGTGGAAGTAGAATAAATTCCGGGTATTCGATTTGAATGTTTGAACAGAAGTAAATTGTTTTATTGAAAAAATATTTTCTATAAATTGACAAAATCAAAACAGATTTAAAACATAAATAGTTTCTAAAATAACAAGTAGAAATCTAACAGGTTCATTATCAACAAAATCTAATCTGGTCACCCAAATTTTTCTGTCCCTTCACAATTTTGAAATATCGTATAAAAAAGGTATTTTAGAACTACAATTAAAACTCGACTTACGACTCATGCTAATTTTAAAAATTTTGACATATTCGTATTCATGACCTAAACCATGTGTTGACAACCAATGGGATATATGTCCCATTAATTATTTTTATAATGTCCCATTAATTTTTTCATAGGAGTAGCATTTAGAAATGTTTAAATTAAAATTTTCCAGCAGTTTAATTTCGAATGTTACATGAAATTATTACCAAAACGTCAGGACGTTAAAATTAGTTCGTAAAATACGAGGATTTATCTAAACCGAGTTTGTCTTAAACGAATTTTACTGTAGGAGACTTCTAGAAAGAGTCATTAAAAATTTAATAACTTGAATTATTAATAATATTGGAAACATTGTTTTTAATTTGTTTTAAACAATACTTTTGTCGGACCCATTGGAATAATCTTACGGACCACCTTTAGCATGTGGTTTACGGTTTTTTTTTTAGTTTAACATAAAATATAGGTCGAAAAGACCAAGATTAACTTTTGTGTAACTTTTTCGACATAAACAATATTTTACTTTTTTATTGTTTTTATTTTTAAATAACCAAAAATATATGGGAAAACTAAATATGTCTTAATTTTGTTTTTTTTTTTTATTGTAATGTTTTATCGATTTTATCCTTATATTTTAGGTCCTCTTTTTGCCATATATTTTAGGTCCTTTTAAAAAAATCTATCCCAGGGTAATGATTTTTTGTTTTCTAAAAAAAAAGCAATTAAAATAATTAAATATGAGTTAAATTTTCCTATTTTTTCAAAAGAGAAATTGAATTATAAATTACCTGAATTTTTACAGACAAAAAGTTATTATTTTCTTAACAACGACTGTTTAAATATCCCCTAGCTCAGGTACTCATAAGCAAAATTTAGGCACTACATATCCACTGAATAAGGATTTTTTAACACCTGTTATTAAACGATGTACAAAACCTAATCATCTCATGAATAACTGCAGCCATTTTGCTGTTTAAATTAAGGATTTTTTTTTTTTATGTAAAATCTTTTTCTATCCTGATTTCAGTTATATTATTCTTTTCCATTTATTTTTAATTATTCTTTATTTCAAATTACAAAATGAAGAATAATAAAAAAAAAAAAAAAAATTAAAATTATTCAAGTTCGAGGCCCTACTCTGAATTTCTTTATTATGATATTGTCCTAACAAATAATATAGAGTTTTTGTTTTCAAATTTATTAATTGACCACTTTCAGGTATGTGTTAATAGATCTATTTCGGGAATTTTCTAGGTTCCCATCATCAGAACACGTTTTTAAAGAAGTGACAATCCCATGCAAAACATCAAACATTCATATAAACTAGTTTTCTCACTAAATGAGAACTAATATATGAAGTCGAAGTTAAAAATTATGACCATTGATCAAAAATAAATTGAAAACTTGTTTGTTATGGGCACCCTCTACCTTTGGTAGATATATAATACACGCTTTTTGTTTTTTCCCCTTTTTATTTCACACTTGTTATGTTTTGTTTAAAAACAATTTGTAAAGGGAGAGTAAACAAGACCGTACTTTGTCTTTTATACAAGTTTGATGTAATTTTTATTAAAAATAAAAATTATGTTTTTTTCGACCTTTAATTGTGCAATGATATTGAAAATTATTCAAGTTCGAGGCCCTACTCTTAATTTCTTTATTAGGATATTGTCCTAACAAATAATCTATAGAGTTTTTGTTTTCAAATTTATCAATTGACCACTTTCAGGAATGTGTTGATAAATCTATCAATTAATAAATTTGAAAACAAAAACTCTATAGATTATTTGTTAGTATTGTTATATTTTAAATTTTGAATTTTTTTTTAGCAAAAAGTTCATTAAAAATTTAATTTTACTACAAAAAGTTTTGTTTGCAAATATTTCTTTAACTATAGCTAACTTTGAAATTCTAATGTCATATTCGTCATCTGCGTCCCAGCGTCTATAAGAAAAAATAGGTCTCAACGCCGATGCATCAAATGTAATGTACTAAAATGTATTCTTTTTAGCAACATTAATAATTGCTTATAAAATGAAAGCGCATGAGCAAACGCACGCAACAAATCGAGAACGCTCTGAAACTTGCACAAAATGTGGTGTAAAGTTTTTTAATAAATCAGCTTTGTATAGTCACATGTCGATCCACGAAGAAAATCGTGAAAAGCGACATAAATGTGACTTTTGTGAAAAGGCTTATTATAACCGTAGTGGACTTAATATACATCGACGTCTACATTTGGGACAACTAATACCATGCCCAATATGTTCGAAGGAATTTTATCGCCAAGTTGATTTAGAGAAACATAAAGCAAGAACACATTTTGCTAATATTCAAAATAAAAATTATACAGTTGTAAGTATCTAAAAATGATTTGAAAATATGGTTATTAATGTGCAAATATTTGTGTTTTTTTTTCAGAATAAATATTTTGTGGAATGTAAAGATTGTGGCAAAAATATTATATCGCATCGTTGGAAACACCATTCACTTCTTCATTCAAATACGATGCAAATGAAATGTACACTTTGTAATAAGCACTTTGCTAGCAAACAATCGTATGTATCATATAAATATAAATATCATTAGGCATTTGTTCATTAATTTCTTGCATTTATTTTTTTAGCTGTCACAGCCATGTAAGAAAGGTACATAAATACAAAGATAAAGTTTCCAATGTCGTAGAATATTATGGAGACAAAGTTAACAAACATACTTCTCATTTAATGCTATCGCAATTAGAAAGTGTTAAACCTATTTTAAAATAGTTTAAAATAATTTGGAAATTATAATCAATTTTTGTATTCAATATAGTATTTTTTATTTTATTATTGAAATTATTATTATTTCAATTTGAAATTCAGAATTTATATTTGAAATTTAGAAAATTAGAAAATTTAAAATTAAATTCTAATTTTTATTTAAAATTGGGAAATTTTCAAATAAAAAAAATCTCATTTGAGAAAGTTCTATATGAAGTTCACCCATTATACAATGTTTAACTTATATAATAATTATAAAATTTTTATTTATTATTAATTATACGTAACTTATATTTAACTTTTTTTCTCTATAATGAGCTAAAGAACTTTTAAAATTTGTGTATTATTTAATGAACATTTTTAATTTGCAAAATACTCTGTCAAAAACATGCACGAGCTTTAAATAATTATTTTAAAAAATGATAAGAATGAACGCCTCCCTCGAATAAGGGTATATGCGACAACTTTTTAAAAACTCCTTTTTTTACTTAAATACCTAATCCAGTAAAATTGTACATGCGTTTTCGACCGGGAATCTTTCGAAAATTGCAATGCCTCCCTCGAATAAGGGTATATGGGACAACTTTTTAAAAACTCCTTTTTTTGACCATAAATACGTAATACAGTAAAATTGTACATGCACTTTCGACCGGGAATCTTTCGGAAATTGCAATTTTGCGATTCACAAAACATACTCAATTTAAGCATTAAAATGTTTATTATATATTTCTTAAAATGTAAAAAACATTTCTTAAACTTATAAAAATTTTTTTTTTGAACACATGGTTTTTTTTAGGTTATAAATAAAAAGCTGGTTTTAAAATGATCAATATCCGATTAAATACAAAATTAATCGAATCGTGTACTTATAAGTATTTTCTTATTGTTAAACACTACACTACATGTGCTATCAATTCTAAGTGAATTTCTACACAGAAAAAACTAAAAACGGGTTTCAATTAAAAATTTTATTGAATCAATTAATATTTTAATTGATTTTGCACCTACCACTGAAATTATCGTATTAACTAAAAAAATTTGCAGACAGTTTATTAAAACTCTTTCAATTAAACTAATAATAATATCAAATAAAAGAGTTATTATTATTCTTTATAACCTCAATTAAAAAGTTTAGTTAAATTGATTAAAACTTTAATTGAAACTTGAGAAGAAAACAATGGTAGTTTTAATTGAAAACTCGTATTTTTTTATTTTTGTTATATGCCCCCCATTAAATAAAAAATAAATGTAGGTTTGTAAATTAAATTGACATTTTATTTATAATAAAATTAAAGCTTTTTAATATAAAAATGTATTTTAAGAAAACAAATAAAAGAAAAGACAAAATTTTTGTTTTGCGTGTCTTGTCTTGAACTTTTTCTTCTAATTGAATTGCTTTCTTAAAAAAATCACACAACTTTAAAATGATAGTTTGATGACACTTATACTTATTGAAAATTTAATTATTTACAAAAATAATAGTTTAATTGTCCTTTTTCGATAAGGTTTATTTAAATCCACATGTGCACTTTTATTACCACAGATAAAACACGAAACTAAATTAAGTTTTCGTGCGTACACGAATATCTCAACAAAAAGAGTGTTGCAAACTCTAGTGAAATAACTACGATTTTGCGTGTATTTGAAATCGGTAAACTATTCAACTTATTAAAAGTTAATCATTTGCGATTTTTTTTTTCTTTTTATTTACAACTTAAATAATATATTGATATAATTAAACCTTTGTTTGATTATTTAATCTAAATAAAATAAAAAAAAAATAGTTTGCCAAATTTTTAAAAATTTTGTTTACATGTTGTCAACACTGTTTGGATATATTAAAAAATTCAATAAATTTTTTAATTGAATCAATTAAAAAAATTGTTTAAATTGCCATTGATATTCAAACAATCATTTTATTAGATATTTTTGGCCCATAATTTTTTCTGTGTAACTACGAAATAGTTTGTTTATCTTTGGAATTTTAATTCTACATTATAACCAATGGATAACTTGGAAGTTAATCAAAACAACTGTCGCATATGTTTGGAACAACCACCACTATTGAATTGGAATGAAGAAATACACGATTCCAATGGTACCACCTACAAATATTGTTACTATAAATATACTCAATTGGATGATAACGGTAAAATATTTCTTTATCTAGAAAGTTTGTGTCCACCTTAATAAAAGGAGCTAATTTTGTTTATGGACATAACTCAGAAATGTAACCTTCCGTTCTTACACCTACTTTATATTACATGTAATTCACACTGTCCAGTGTCAATATTTAACAGTTAATTACATTGTTATATAGTGGCAAGAACTATTTAAAATGGGAATTATTAACACTTGACGGTTGCACTAATTACCTACATTCTCGTATTATGATATCAAAATTTTTATTTTTTCGTATAACACATAATGTCGTCAGCTAGAATGCAAAAGGACGTAACTAAAATTTTTAGTTTTTTTTTGCAGGAGAAGCAAAAATGTTGATAGGCATTAAAAAAAAACCTGAATAAAACTGAAAGTATTGATCATGCATAGCGCGATAAAATTGTGTGAAGAAATGTAGTTCGATGCTCTGCTTCAAAATTAGTCAACCCCACTTTAACACCCAGATTGAGAAAGACAGCTAAGTCCCGGTTCACACACGGCAATTTTACTTGCGCAAGTCTTGAGTTTATAGAAAAGGCAGGAAAAGAGAATGGAAGGGGGTACAGACTTGCCCGTACTCCAATTCCGGTTTGTTTTGTCATTCGCAATTTTCAACACGAAGTTGGCTTCAGCTTGATATACGAAAATTGCTGAAACAAACTTTTCCTGTGTGAACACAAGAGCAAGTTCAAAGGAGAATTGAAGAAAACTTGCGCAAGTAAAATTGCCGTATGTGAACCGGGACTAAAAGTAGAATTTACACCTTGCACATGTATTTTGCTTTTGTGCACAACAACAAAATACAGGACGGAAATTTTACTTTATGCCGCCTTTTTTGAATCAGGGGGTACATTTTTACAGATCAACCAGATTAAATTTTTTTTTTATAAGATAGAAGTCCAAAATTTTGTGTAGTATATATGAATGGAAATAATCACTAAGCTCAGTTCTGCTTGTATTCGCATTTTAGCTGGCGATATAAATATTGTAAGAGGATATATTTTTGTATAAGATTTATCACTTTGGCTGAGGTTAATAAATAATAGTTTAAAATCGTGTAAACAAAATAAATTACTAATAGTTCTATGCTGGCCAATTTATTTATTTATTTTTTATTTATTTATTTAAGTGTATGGAGATAATCCGTGCAGACTATGAACAATTAGTAAATATTAAAATATTTTACAATAGAAATACTAGAATTACTTATTTAATTTGAAGAATTTAAATATAAGATAATATCTCTCTTTACAATATCTAAACTTTTATTAAAATCAATTAACTAAAACAACATATTAAACTCATCGCAAGTTCTACGAAATGGATCAAAGTTTGCAAAATTAGATTTATGACATTTACAAGACTATTTACTTTTCATAAAAATTTGATTTTATACAAAGTAATAAAATGTTAAACTACACAGACAAAATTATTCTCCCAAAAATTATCAATAAAATAAAATTTTATTTCAAAAAAAATTTAAATTTATTAAAAACCCTAAATTAAATATTTAATTGTATCAATTAAATATTT
>JAEKOY010000661.1:0-22302 GCA_021234595.1 Delia radicum | reverse complement strand
GAGTAAAGTATGAATTTCAAAAATTTGCTCGACATATGCACAACTTTGTCTATGGTAAGGTTTTTTCTTTTTATTACAAAAAAAAATTAAAATTTGTTGGGTGACAAAATATATGACTTTAAATTAAAAAACAATTCGATATATGTACAAGAAATTATCCTAAGGATATCAACATTAATTAATTATAAAAAGTTGTTAAAAAAAAATATCTAAACACAAAAATAAAAACCTTCAAATTAAAAATAATTATGTGCTTTTGTCTTTCTTTTATATATTGTTGTGGGTTTGTTTCTCTTATCAGGAACCAGATATAGTCCCCCATCATAGCTTCGTTCCAAAATCCTTGGTATCGGTGCTCAATTTCTTTCATTTGCTGATGAAAACGCTCACCATGCTCGTCACTCACATCGCCCAGGTTGTCCGGAAAGAAGTCCAAGTGCGAGTGTAGAAAATGTATCTTAAGCGACATATTTGCTCCAATTTTTTTATAATTTTGGAGTAGTTGTTCGACGATCTCTCTGTAATTTGAGCTTTTGTTGTTTCCAAGAAATCCGGAAACAATTTGCCGAAATGAGTTCCAAGCTGCAGCTTCATTTGGTGATAAAATGTGCTCAAACTGTTGGTCTTGCAACAACTTTTTAATTTGCGGACCGTCGAAAACGCCTTCCTTAATCTTTGCCGATGAAAGGTGAGGAGAAAATGTTTTTTAAATAGGCGAACGCTTCGCCATCTTTGTTGATAGCTTTCACGAAGTTTTTTATGAGTCCGAGCTTTATGTGAAGAGGTGGGAGAAAACATTTTCCTTTTTTATGAGTGGTGTATATTTCACGTTGTCGCTGCCGGGGATGAAGTTAACTCTTTCTGTCCAACCTCCTCCTGGTGGTAATGGATGTTGACGATCGCGGCTGTCCCAAAGGCAGAGAAAACAACAGTACTTTGTGAATCCACCTTGTAATCCACAAAGGATACCGATAACCTTAAGGTCGGCACAACTTTCCAATCGTGTTTCTCATAGTTAATGGCACTTTAGTAAGATTGTCCATGACTTCGTATGTTTCCTTGGTGTCAACGGCATGAGCAATTGGAATCGAAGGTTTCTTGTTGCCGTTGTGCGTAAAATTGCTTTAAGGCTCTGCTTGTTGCTGTCGATGAAAAGACGCCACTCTCCTGGATCGTAAGAGTACCCGAGTTCACCAAATAATCCGGGAATGTCCTTACAAAAACAGATGTTGTCTTTTTTTGTGTAGTACCTTGCGTATGGTTCATGACGCTTCCTGTAGATTGTTGTCACCCACACCAGGAGCCAAGAAACCGAACTGTTTCATGCGCGATGCATGCAACTCTGCATCTTCCTTGGAGAGTTTCAATTCTCTAACCCAATCGTTCAGTTCTGCTTGGGAACATAAGCGTTGACCTCCATACAATGTATATGTTGACTCGCATTCTGATGTGGTTCTACTGTCTCCGGATCTGATGTTGGATGTATCGCCTCATTATTAGATGCCCATCTTGAAACGGACGGTTGCGGGTCCACTGGTTCTTCGGAAAATGGCACTGGAAAATTCACTGTTGAAACAGCAGCGTAAGTCCATCGTATATTTTTTCCACGCCTGTTTTTTTGCTAAGACAGAAGTAGCAATCTGTTACATGGCAAAGCGGAGCTCTCCAAAGCATTGGCATGATGATTCTCGGCTGTCGTCTGAAAGAATTTCAATAATAAGTTATATATGTTCTTGAATTTCGTAATCTACACTTACCTTGAGTCACTTAGCTGTACGTAGCACCTTGGACATAGAGCACTTGGTGTCCACCGCTCATCTATGTTTGAGACCTTTAAATTGAAGCTCTCTTCAAATGAATCTCTCAATTTAGGTGAAAAACAGCGCTTGTTTTTTTCAGAAAACGTATTCTCCGCACATGTAACAAAAATTACTTGGATTGGTATTGCATTCAAATACTCGCGAACGTTTGCTCATTTTAACTATCGCGTTCGTCGACACTTGTTGAATGAGTAAAATCGATCAATGAAGACCTATTTATACTGTGTATTGTTTAGTATTTTACTGACAGGTACTTATAAATGGGTGTATATTTTTTTACGGTGGCTACATACCTGTTTCACCATGTGTGAGTCTTAAATTTTCCGAATAATGACCACCCTTAAATGTGGGTTGCATTTCTGTAAAAAAATCATACAGGTAGTCACCGGAAAACCCAAATAATTAAAAAAGTCCCCTTTCCTTTTTTCCTTTTAATTGTTCACGCACATTTATTAGCGTTTATTACTTTGCTTACGCAATCATAAAAATTAAATAACCCTTTGTTTATTCCGTTTTGTTAATTCTGAGAATCAAAAAAAAAAAGAAAAAACCTTACCATAGACAAAGTTGTGCATATGTCGAGCAAAATTTTGAAATTCATACCTTTACTCAATTGCGAATAAAAGCGAAACGCGTGCATCGATTTTCATGATCTTTGTCTCATTTTGCTCATAGGTTATGTGACTTTACGTAAAAGCAATAAGATTTGACATTTTTTTTTCATTTGGGATTTTTTATGGATTTTTTAAAAAAAAAAAATTTAAATCTTTAGGCAAAAATAAGTTTTTTTCCTTTATATATTCATTTTTAACTTGGAAACTGTTGCTTGTATAGGAAAAACAATATATAAACAGATTAAGGGAATTGTAATTTTAAATTTTTTAAAATTTAATTCAATTAAATCGGGCTAGTGGTTCCCGAGTTATGCCGGACGAAACAAATTAACCAAAAAAAAATTTTTAAAATTTAAAAAAAAAAAAAATAAAACAAAAACCAAACGAAAAAAAAATTTTTATTGCGTTTTTCGAGCTCATGTCAAGGTTATCTACACAGAAAAAATTATCGCATCCCGAGTATATTTTGACTGTTGACTAGTGTTATTTGCCATGTTTTTATTAATTTGTGTTTTATTTTATTTAAATTTTTTTTTAAGTTAATTATTTGTAAGAAATTTTGCGCTGCTCAAATTTGGCACAGTCCGAATATCTGCGCACATGTACAAAAGTTTCATTTATCGGAATGAATGAATGAAAGCCTTGAGTTCCTGTTATAGTTTTAGCTTCTTTATATCTTGAAAATAGCTTTTCTTTAACGTTGTTGTATTCGTCAGCATCTGCGTAAGCAACTTGTATGGTGGTCTTATATGTTTCTGATGCCCAGTGATAGAGTTGCCTCGTTGTCTGGATTTCATTTTTATTAGCAATACTATAATTCGAGCACCTCTCTTCAATGTTCCTCCGATTCCATCACATGCAGATTTTCCGTGACTGGTAGCATAAAAGTGCCATTCAGTCGTCAATCCCAAAATCAGATTTGTGATGGCATAAAATAATGAAGTTATATTATTTTATATTGTGCTCCTGCACCATCTGATACGTAAATGATTTTATTAATATTGTTGGTTATATTGGCCTTCACGAACTGTATCATTTTTGAAATATATAGATGAACTGCTATACTATCATGGGTATTGCAATCAGATATTATGGCGAAGCTTTTATGAGTTAATTTATCGTTATCTGAAAATAAACAAATAAATAAAAATTATTAAATATTTTGATGAGTGTGGATGGATGTGTTTACTAATACCAAAATATTAAAATAATTACCTTTGTAATAAATAACGAACGGATGTATTGTAGCCTGATCATTATTCCAATGGTATCCTTGTACGGCATCTTGTACAAGAAATGCATAATTTTCAGCAAAGTCCATTTGAATTAACATTTCTCCTGATAACAGCGCCGCTCTTTTATTGCTGATAAATTCAGATTGTCGCTTTGCTATGAAATGATGCGGAATCAGAACTTTGATGTGTTCAGTAAAATCGCTGACAAATGATTCTGGGTTGGTGGTTAACGTTTCCAGAACACATCTAATCGTTGTATTCCACTTTTTGTATATTATTTCTTCAGTTTGGTTATTTTCAAAATGTTTTAGCATATGCGTTTTTAGATTATTTAAATTTTTAAAGCAGTGACCACACATTGAAACGCAACACTCGCTTTTTTCTATGTCACCATTACAAACAAACGAATTTGAGAACATCTTTGTAGTCGGTAAATGTGCATTCTCCTTCAATACAAATTGATTTTTAAGCCACTTTTTTCAAACATCAATTTCATATTCTGATGCAATGTGCATACACAGATATTTTGCTGGTTTCCAACTCCAAGTTTCATACAATTTTTTGGCCTTAACATTGTAAATTTTGTAAAACCCACTTTGGCCAAGGGATGTTTTTTTTTAAATTCGTAGTAAGATTCGCGGTAGTGAAGATAACATCAGTCTTTTTTGAACTTTTTTCACGTAAGTTTCCTTGTTTAACAGTAATTGAATCTTGCGATCCAGGCATCATTCGGCTAATTTCATCATCTTCATAAAATAACTTGACTGTGCTTAGAGTTTCGGTTGGTAAACTACGTCTGCTCATTTTAAAAAGATTGATATCTGCAAACTTCGTTTTATTCCTTTGGATATCTTTACTTTTTTTGATACAATCGTGAGATATATCATCCCCAAAAACGATCTTTAATTTCTGCGTGACTCATATTGATTGGTAAGAGAGATAAAAGTTTTTGCTTTTCCAAAAGATTTGAGCTGTTTCTATTGATATTTAATGTTTTCCAAAATTTCTTCGTAAATGGCTTTGACGTTTTCAAGTTGCGCTGACAAATCAGATAATGGATCAGCTCCAAATGAATCTGCTATATTTTCGAAAATTTGCAGTGATTTTCTATTTCGGTATGCATCTCGTTTCATATATTTCCTTTTAAGAGGCGACATTTGGTTTGGTAGATGAGGAATAATATGATCATTTATATTTTCAATGACTTCCGTCCTTTCGATGTTTGCATTACGGCTGGTACAAGTTGGAAATTCATTCAATTCTTCGCTAATTTCATCGCTGGGCGTTGTTGGTAAATAATTTGAGACTTCATTCTGCTCCACGTTGGATTCATTACGACTGCGCGCTTTTCTCAGTGTATTTCCGGCAAGTTTCGCAAATACGGCTACAATGAATGTTGGCGACAGCTGGAAAATATTCAATTATATTTGCAGCCTCGTTTTCACTTATTTCACGAAGCGAAGCGCAACACTTATTAGATATTTTTATGCATCTGTACTTATTGTTTGAATTCATATTCACTCAAATTTTTAAAATATACGCGTAAAAATTGTAATGGGATATCTTGGCTTCTCGAAACTGTTTATAATTATGAATTTCGGTACGTTCATCAGGTGCAATTATATAGCATTTTTTAAGGCAAGCAAGAAACTTTTTGCGGTTAAAACATATTCATAATTTTCCTGGGACAATGTTTATTTATTTACCTGTTAACCCTTCGGCAGGTACATATTTTGAGCCCTTAGTTCTGGCACATGGTGTCTACCTGAGGAAGAAAAAATAGACCTGAAAAAATCTTTGGAATGAAAAGGGCAACAATTTTTTTGTTCTATATATATTTCTCTTTATTATGGGTAAAGTAATAAATGTTTATGACAAAATAGAAAATTATTATGAAGAATACATTGATTTTTTTATTCAGAATTTTGCGGAATTACTACTTAAAAAATTATATAAAAATTATATAAAAAAACTAAAAAAGAACCCATTTTTATTTTTTGATATGGTATAGATGAAGGATAAACCTTTCTAAAAAATTCATACACTGTAAAAAAACCCTTGATCTTTTTGGTTTTTTCGTCAGTTAAAATTTTTTTTTGTTATAAATTTTTTTACAGTGTGTTTCTTTATTTTTTTTTTAAACGTGTCATAAAGCCTGTTTAAAAATATCTTTTTAATGATACCAAGATCATGGAAATCGGTTTTAGCCGATTCTGAGTTATTGTAGTTTAAATGGAGCTCTTTTCGACCATTTTCGCGTTTTTTCGAAAACGTTCCCACTGTGTCCACGCCCAAAAAATCGCAAAACAGTCATTTCTAAAAATGAGAGTTTGTTTGTATTGATCAAATTTAGCTATGAACAAAATTTCATCGATATCTGAGTTGGTCGGGTTCAAAATTTCCAGTTTTATCTCGATTTTTAAATGAAATTCATCATATGCGAATCACAGAAAGGCCTTTAAAAACATTGGATTCGCAAAATTAATTTTTATTGAAAAGAGTCGTTGAAATTTCGTGATTCTCTAACAAATCATTTCAACCAAAAATCATAAGACGAGTTATTAAATTACCCTAAATCATTATATCACTTTATTCAATATCAATTCGATGATTTAAAGTTATTAGTAGGGCAAGGAGTTCCATGGAAATGCATGTATTTTATCGATTGTCTGAATCTGATATGGATTAAATATTTATTTAAAGGATTCATGTTTATATTTTGATTTAAAATAAAAGATTATTTTATTTTCAATTTATAACGAGCTTTCAACCTCCGTATATTTACAAAAATAAAGCAAATCAAACATATTAGCTAGGTTGATACTAGTATTTCGATCTGGCTAAAGATCTCATCAGAACCCGAAGTTTTAGAAAAGCTAGAGCCTATATAATAGGCAGAACTTTAACAAAAAACCTATTAATAATCAATTTTGCTCCATTCTTGTCTTCTTAGTAATCAACCACGTGGTTAGGTCTTTTCCTAACAAGCATCATGACGTTACTAATCTTTGAAGACCAAAAATGTTCTATTTATATAAAAAATTTTTAGTGTGTACTCTGGCTCAAGTAATATTTTTTACAGTTATATTAGTTTTTTGTTTTTATATACATCGAGATTATTTTTATGTTATTTTCAATTTATAACGAGCTTTCAACCTCCGTATATTTACAAACATAAAGCAAATCAAACATATTAGCTAGGTTGATACTAGTATTTCGATCTGGCTAAAGATCTCATCAGAACCCGAAGTTTTAGAAAAGCTAGAGCCTATATAATAGGCAGAACTTTAACAAAAAACCTATTAATAATCAATTTTGCTCCATTCTTGTCTTCTTTTCTAAAACTTCGGGGTTCTGATGAGATCTTTAGCCAGATCGAAATACTAGTATCAACCTAGCTAATATGTTTGATTTGCTTTATTTTTGTAAATATACGGAGGTTGAAAGCTCGTTATAAATTGAAAATAACATAAAAATATTCTCGATGTATATAAAAACAAAAAACTAATATAACTGTAAAAAATATTACTTGAGCCAGAGTACACACTAAAATTTTTTTATATAAATAGAACATTTTTGGTCTTCAACGATTAGTAACGTCATGATGCTTGTTAGGAAAAGACCTAACCACGTGGTTGATAACTAAGAAGACAAGAATGGAGCAAAATTGATTATTAATAGGTTTTTGTTAAAGTTCTGCCTATTATATAGGCTCTAGCTTTTCTAAAACTTCGGGTTCTGATGAGATCTTTAGCCAGATCGAAATACTAGTATCAACCTAGCTAATATGTTTGATTTGCTTTATTTTTGTAAATATACGGAGGTTGAAAGCTCGTTATAAATTGAAAATAACATAAAAATAATCTCGATGTATATAAAAACAAAAAACTAATATAACTGTAAAAAATATTACTTGAGCCAGAGTACACACTAAAATTTTTTATATAAATAGAACATTTTTGGTCTTCAAAGATTAGTAACGTCATGATGCTTGTTAGGAAAAAGACCTAACCACGTGGTTGATTACTAAGAAGACAAGAATGGAGCAAAATTGATTATTAATAGGTTTTTTGTTAAAGTTCTGCCTATTATATAGGCTCTAGCTTTTCTAAAACTTCGGGTTCTGATGAGATCTTTAGCCAGATCGAAATACTAGTATCAACCTAGCTAATATGTTTGATTTGCTTTATTTTTGTAAATATACGGAGGTTGAAAGCTCGTTATAAATTGAAAATAACATAAAAATAATCTCGATGTATATAAAAACAAAAAACTAATATAACTGTAAAAAATATTACATGAGCCAGAGTACACACTAAAAATTTTTTATATAAATAGAACATTTTTGGTCTTCAAAGATTAGTAACGTCATGATGCTTGTTAGGAAAAGACCTAACCACGTGGTTGATTACTAAGAAGACAAGAATGGAGCAAAATTGATTATTAATAGGTTTTTTGTTAAAGTTCTGCCTATTATATACATAGGCTCTAGCTTTTCTAAAACTTCGGGTTCTGATGAGATCTTTAGCCAGATCGAAATACTAGTATCAACCTAGCTAATATGTTTGATTTGCTTTATTTTTGTAAATATACGGAGGTTGAAAGCTCGTTATAAATTGAAAATAACATAAAAATAATCTCGATGTATATAAAAACAAAAAACTAATATAACTGTAAAAAATATTACTTGAGCCAGAGTACACACTAAAAATTTTTTATATAAATAGAACATTTTTGGTCTTCAAAGATTAGTAACGTCATGATGCTTGTTAGGAAAAGACCTAACCACGTGGTTGATTACTAAGAAGACAAGAATGGAGCAAAATTGATTATTAATAGGTTTTTTGTTAAAGTTCTGCCTATTATATAGGCTCTAGCTTTTCTAAAACTTCGGGTTCTGATGAGATCTTTAGCCAGATCGAAATACTAGTATCAACCTAGCTAATATGTTTGATTTGCTTTATTTTTGTAAATATACGGAGGTTGAAAGCTCGTTATAAATTGAAAATAACATAAAAATAATCTCGATGTATATAAAAACAAAAACTAATATAACTGTAAAAAATATTACTTGAGCCAGAGTACACACTAAAAATTTTTTATATAAATAGAACATTTTTGGTCTTCAAAGATTAGTAACGTCATGATGCTTGTTAGGAAAAGACCTAACCACGTGGTTGATTACTAAGAAGACAAGAATGGAGCAAAATTGATTATTAATAGGTTTTTTGTTAAAGTTCTGCCTATTATATAGGCTCTAGCTTTTCTAAAACTTCGGGTTCTGATGAGATCTTTAGCCAGATCGAAATACTAGTATCAACCTAGCTAATATGTTTGATTTGCTTTATTTTTGTAAATATACGGAGGTTGAAAGCTCGTTATAAATTGAAAATAACATAAAAATAATCTCGATGTATATAAAAACAAAAAACTAATATAACTGTAAAAAATATTACATGAGCCAGAGTACACACTAAAAATTTTTTATATAAATAGAACATTTTTGGTCTTCAAAGATTAGTAACGTCATGATGCTTGTTAGGAAAAGACCTAACCACGTGGTTGATTACTAAGAAGACAAGAATGGAGCAAAATTGATTATTAATAGGTTTTTTGTTAAAGTTCTGCCTATTATATACATAGGCTCTAGCTTTTCTAAAACTTCGGGTTCTGATGAGATCTTAAGCCAGATCGAAATACTAGTATCAACCTAGCTAATATGTTTGATTTGCTTTATTTTTGTAAATATACGGAGGTTGAAAGCTCGTTATAAATTGAAAATAACATAAAATAATCTCGATGTATATAAAAACAAAAAACTAATATAACTGTAAAAAATATTACTTGAGCCAGAGTACACACTAAAAATTTTTTATATAAATAGAACATTTTTGGTCTTCAAAGATTAGTAACGTCATGATGCTTGTTAGGAAAAGACCTAACCACGTGGTTGATTACTAAGAAGACAAGAATGGAGCAAAATTGATTATTAATAGGTTTTTTGTTAAAGTTCTGCCTATTATATAGGCTCTAGCTTTTCTAAAACTTCGGGTTCTGATGAGATCTTTAGCCAGATCGAAATACTAGTATCAACCTAGCTAATATGTTTGATTTGCTTTATTTTTGTAAATATACGGAGGTTGAAAGCTCGTTATAAATTGAAAATAATATAAAAATAATCTCGATGTATATAAAAACAAAAAACTAATATAACTGTAAAAGATTATTTATTTATCTACTGTCCCGAAGAAAGGCGTTATATCTCATTTATACTACAACCAAAATCTAGTAGTTTTTCAAAACTACATGTGTTTAATTGTAATATTCCACGTAAGTTTTTAATCAAAAACTAATAGTTTTTAAAAACATCTAGATAGTTTTTGATTATAGTATAAATGCTTTCCAATTGAAAAAAAAACTTTATTGTTTTTGAATTTCTATGTTAAAAAGTGTGCGATTTCTGCAAAAATATTTTTTACCTTAATGTTTTTATGTTTTTAGTGCATATTGCCCTAGTAATTTACTGATTCATTCTAGGAATACATTTTTATGCGAATTGATTAAAAAACGTATTATGTTTTTCAGGCTTTGAGTATAGAGAGAGAAGAAACCAATTTAATGAGACAAGATATATTATGCTTTCTATTATTTTTCGTAAATTTCAGATTTTTTTTTTAAATTTGTAGCTTATACGGCATTCAGACTACATTGCAAAACACGTGTTTTGCCAAAACAAGTGGAAAAGAATAAAGAACCGTCGGAATATAATAAAGAGCTTAAATACGTGTTTCGGTAAAACACGTGTCTTGCTGTCTAGTGTGAATGTGGATGGCTTCAACATTCAAACCGGCCTAAGCCTTTTTGCAATGAAATCTATACCACGTGTTCGCCACGAAAAATAAACATTATGTCCATCTACGAAATTTTTTTTTTCGTTGCCTACTTTAGGCGACCAGACCTTCCAACTGGCGGTTCAATATTCCCCCACAAAAATATACACAAATACACATGGCTATCACCTGATGTCAAAACACATCATCAAATAGACCACATTTGCATTCGTCGCAAATAGAAAAGTTCTTTAATGGACTTGCGCACTAAAAAGGATGCCGACTTGGACAGCGACCACGAGCTAGTGGTGGCAACAATAAAGTTAAAGCTAAGAAAAATGTACAAGAAAAACACACAACAAAATCGCAAACAATTTGCTGTCAAGAAATTATAAATAAAAGAGAAGAGGAACGAAGTTGTGGAAGCACTAAGAGAAAGTGTACTGGTGAATAAAGCAACCTGGGAGGAAACGTGTATTGCTGAAGATAAAATTGTCTATATACAGAACACAGAAAGGAAAATATGGCTATCCGGCGACCCTGGCAACTAATTCAAGAAAGAAATAGTCTCAAACAACGTAAACTAGAAAATTCCAACTACAAAACCCAGTACAACAACGAAGCAAAAGCTGTAAAAAGATAAGTCTGAAATAATAAAATAAAATACCTGGATGATATCGCCAGGGAAGCGGAAACGGCTGCAGGTTCGAATAACATGAAGGAACTGCACCAGATAATAAATCGACTTTCAAATCAGACAAAGAACCGAAATCATGGTAAAAAGAACGTTGACGGGCATATACGAACACATTCTGAGAAACAGACTCGCAACACTTTTAGGACATAAGCAACACCACTGCTAGGCACCAACATATTGGCCAACAGATCGTAACAAATACCAGACCTGATAGACTTTCTTATTATTCGGAAAATTTCAACTTCCTTTATTAAACTCGAAAATATGTTTGATCTTAACTCAGACCATTCACCTATATTACTGTACCTTCATGAGAGTATTGTCGTAAAAGAACCAGCACCATATTTGTCGAATAAATGTACTGATATTTAAACATTTACTTCAAAATGAAAACTTATCTACTCACCTGCCAACAACACTTGATGAATTGGAAGATGAAATACAAAAGTTTACGTCACTAATACAATCGGCAGCTTGGAAAAGTACACCAACTATAAAAGAAACAACACGAGCAATATCGTATCCAGCAAATATAAGAGAAATGATTTTAGAGAAACGCCGACTCCGAAAAATATGGCAACAAACTCGGACGCCAAGTGACAAAACTCTGTTAAACAGAATGACTAACGAGCTAAGTAAAAAAATACAAGCATTTAAAAACTCTTCTACAAATAAATATTTGTCAGAGCTTTCAAACGACAAAAGTTCAGGCTATTCTCTTTGGAAATCCACAAAAAAATTTACAGGACCAATAAAACATGTACCACCTATCAAATGGATAATGGGCAAAATCAAATTCTGAAAAAGCAAATCTTTTCTCAGAATATTGGTCAGAAATTTTTAATGAAAAAGAAAATTGTGAATTACCGGAAATTGATCCATCTTTAATTAATAATTCAAATGAATTAATCTCAGAAGTCACATCACGGGAATTAAAGAAATAAATTAAAAAAAGTTTAAAAAGAAATAAATGTCCCGGATTTGATCTTGTAACCGATGAAGTGCCTTTAAATTGTATACGTAGTTTTGACTTAGCTGCACAACCAACTTCTGCACGAATTTTTGTGCAGGTAAGCCAAAAGCGCTGCTAACTCAAATTGGTTACCTGCCTTAAAGTGCAGGTAAACTAAATTGTTAAAAACTGCAAAGACCAGATATGATTTAATTTATTTTTATTAATTGTTTATTTCATACAATAGAATTTATATAAAAAACAACAAAACGAAAATAAAAAAACATTCATAAAAAATTTTATAAGGTTTTTACATACAAATTTATGTAGGTACAAGCGTTAACTAACCAAACTAACTAAGTAAGCAAAACATAAGAGGCAGCTAACGGCGATCTTTTGTATGAAAATAATGTACAACTGCCAAAAACATGAGGCACTTATTTTAAATGCGCAGGTATACACAGTGCACTTAATGAAGGCAATTGCATACGTAATTTTGTAAAATAACAACGAAACCAAAATTTTGTGCAGTTATGTGAAAAGTGCACGTAAGTAAAAGGCAGTTAAATCAAAACTACTGTACAGAAATTGACACGATTATTTAACGCAGCATTTGAACTTCCATATGTACCTAGCTTTTGGAAAGTAGCTGAAGTTATACTTATCCTAAAACCTGGAAAATCACCAACGGAAATATCTTCATACAGACTTCCCTCCTACCCGTAATATCAAAATTGTTTGAAAAACTTTTTTTGAAACATCTAAAGCCAATAATTATCCGACAGAACCTTATTACACAACACCAATTCGGTTTCCGTACAGCCCATTACACCATTGACCAAGTTCATCGTATCTCCAACGTTATTGAAAGAGCACTGGAGGAAAAAAAGAGTATGTTCTGCAGTATTTTTAGATGTGTCACAGGCATTTGACAAAGTCTTGCATGCTGGTCTCATCTTTAAACTACGGCAAATGTTACCCATCAGATACTCTAAATTAATTGAATCTTATTTACAAGATCGATATTTTCGTGTCAATCAAGTAGATTCATACTCTACCTTAAAACAAATTAAAACAAGAGTTCCTCGAAGAAGTATTTATTGTACACATCTGATATTCCTCAACCAGAACATTCTACAATAGCAACTTTTGCAGATGATACTGCTATTTTATCGATTTCTGACACGGAAGAATTAGAAAAAAATAAACTACAAACTGCAGTAAACTCTGTCATGACTTGGACAGAAACATGGAGATTCAAACTTAACAACGCTAAATCAGTTCACATTGTTTTTACAAATAAAAATATACAATGTTTACCAATCTACATGGATAGCTTAGAAGTTCCCTACGCCAATACAGCAAAATATTTAGGCATGACCCTAGATTGTAAGCTTCGTTGGAATGAACACGTAAAAAAGAAATTTACAGAACTAAATCTCAAATTGAAATGGCTTATTGGGAGAAAATCTTCACTTTCCATTGAAAATAAAATATTATTATACAATCAATTGATAAAACCTATTTGGGGCTATGGAATACAACTCTGGGGCTGTACAAGTAACAGTTATATTCAACTCATTCAACGCTTTCAAAATAAAGTCCTCAAAAATATAGTTAATGCACCTTGGTATGTTCGTAATGCTGATATACATAGGGATCTTGGCATAGAACAAGTACGAGATGTAATTCGGAAATTCGCTTCAAAACATGATACCAGGCTCAGACAACACGAGAACCCTGAAGCGTTAGCCCTAACTCATATAGATGGCCAATCGCGAAGACTAAGACGTACTATACCTGCCGACTTGGTTAGACTTCCATAAAAAGTTTATTAAAACTATGTTTACAAATTGCCTTTTGCAATATTGCTCTCTGTAATTTATTGTAAAAAATTGCTTGTTAGTTATAATTAACTAGTTGTAATAAATAAATATATATAAAAAAAAAACCACTGACCATAATAACACTGAAAACCGTCGGACTGTAGACCTAGCAACCAACAACGCAATATGTACAGAATGCCCCGGTATAGAAGAGATCACATGCGCTATCTCAACATTAAAACAAAAACAAGGCACCAGGTGAAGATGTTATACCACCAGAGATAATTGAAGCTGCCCCCACATTAGCCTCAGAAATCATCCATCCTTATATTCGAGATGCCTGGACTAATGAAGAGCTTTCTAGTACATAGAAAAAAGGGTATAAACATAAAACTAGCAAAGAAATATGATTTGACTGTGTGATAATTGGAGGGGATTACATCGTTAAACACAATATACAAAGTCATGGCCATTATAATAAACATGTTGCAATGCGTTGGGCAATCATTACCTGACGAGCAAGCAGGCTTTCGTCCTCATCTCAAATTTCTGGACCAAACAATCGATAGAATGACGCACACCATTGCACTTAGTCTTTATTGACTTCCGAAAAGCTTCGGACACTATTAGACGTAGTGCAGTATGGGAGGCATTTATCATCACAGAGGATAAACCTTATACCAATACAACTCTTCAAGTCCGTCAGATAAAACAGGGATGCAAGTTTGTAATTTTGGGGATAAAAAACGTATAAAAAACGTATCAACAACACAATTGACAACCATATTGTAATACAACATCAATCAAACCGACTCAAAAAGGCCAGATCTGCATTTCACCACAAATTTCGAAAAATACAATGATACGTATATTCAATGCTTCTCTATGGCAGCGAAACATGGTTGATGACAAAATCCATTGCAGAAAGACTACAGGTGTTTATATATAAACGTCTGTCTACAAATTGTTCAATATCCAGACGTAAGTGGAAATGGATAGGCACACATTAAGAAAGCCAACATTACAAGAACTGCTTTATAATGGAATCCTCAAGGTAGCCGACGCTCAGGTCGCCCAAACATCTCTTGGCGAAGAACAATCAACAATGTTCCAATGTGGAATAAATAAAGGAAAACAAAAAAAAAAACTTTTGTTGATATTGGTCAAAATAGGTTCAGAGCAATTCTCAAAAACTAATCCATAAAAATTAATAAGTTTGGGAATAAACTATTCCTCCGACCAATATATAACTACAGTCCAAAAATTGCACTTTTTGTGCTTTTACTTAAGAAGATATAAGAATGGAGCAAAATTGATGATTAATAGGTTTTTTGTTAAAGTTCTGCCTATTATGGAGGCTCTAGCTTTTCTAAAACTTCGGCTTCTGATGATATCTTTAGCCAGATCGAAATATTAGTATCAACCTAGCTAATATGTTTGATTTGCTTTTTTTTTGGAAATATACGGTGGTTGAAAGCTCGTTATAAATTTAAAATAACATAAAAATAATCTCGATGTATATAAAAACAAAAAACTAATATAACTGTCTAACGACTTTCGTTTTTCTAAAAACGCGAAATTGAGCAAAAACGCACCTTAACTTTAATATATATTGATCAAACTAAAAGGCTTTTGTACTACTACTTAATACAACATATCTGTCAAATAAAATAAGCTACAAGTATATTTTTCTAATAAAAAAGATAAATTATAAAAAACACTTGGAATTTAGTTTGACATACACAAATCAATGTGACAATATTTATTAGATATGGCAATATCGAACATAAAAGCATAATGGAGGTGGAGTTTCTTATGCACCTTTTTCTAATGCAATTAAAATTGGCTGTTAAAAACGAAAAATTATAAAGAATGTAATTAATATCTCGTATCTAATATATTAATACAAAAATCTAAATACTAATTGTATTGTTTTTTTCAGGCACAATGTGTGATTTATTAGGTCGTTTTTAAGTATATTTTTTATTTAAAAAAGTGTTATGTGTTGTTAAATAAATTATTAATTTTAATAAAATATTATTTGCAATATAAGGGAGTATTTTTCATTTACATAAATAAAAAAATAGTTTATTGAACCTGGAAAAAGTTGCAATATTATACAACTATATCACTTTGAACATTTACCTAAGCTTTTTGACAAAATTGTCGTTAATTTTATGTAGTTGTATAATTACCACGGAACTTTGTAAACTATTATTCTAATATTTGTAAATGATACACCTTATTTTTGCGTGTAGCTAAGTTGACAATTAAAAGAACTTTTTTGATTTTCTATAATTAGTACTTCAGTTATTTGTACCACATGTTGTATATCATTTTAAAGGAAATTTTATAAGCTAATTTTTGATTTTTTTTTTTTTTTTTTTATAATTTAACCAATACTCAGGGGATGCCCCCTACTCATGCAGTGCATTGTATTGATCAGGAAAATAAGGTATGGGAAGGAGGAAAGAGGGAGTAGTGTTGTGGATATTTGATTTAAATTTTTCTAAATTGTAAGTAACAGGGAAGACTTCTGCGGGAAGTTTGTTCCACATACGAATCGTTCGACTAAAAAACGAATTTTCTCTGTAATGCGTTGTGCGAAACACAGGACAATCAACTACAAACGGATGTGCTCTACTAGATAAGCGAGTATTACGAATAAAAACTCGGGCTCGTGGAATAAGTTCACTTATCTCAGATGAGCATCTCCCATGGTAATATCGATAGAAAAGTGTCACACAACCCACATTCCGACGATGCTCCAATGAATCAATAGAGTTGGATACACTACTGTCATTGATAAGCTTCACCGCCCTCCCCTGAACACGGTCCAGAAGCTTCAGAATAGACAATGGAGCCCCTGCCCATATATGAGAGTTGTATTCCATTTTTGGCCGGATATAGCTGGTATAAATAGTAAGGAGATCGGATGGAGTGAAGTAAGTCTTGCACCGTTTTAGAAAACCGAGACACTTGAATGCCTCTTTCGACACTTGAAATACGTGCTTATTCCAACGGACATCACACTGTATTCTCATGCCCAGAACATCAAGAGTATCCGATTCCTCAATACCTATACCATCCATAGTTACAGATGACAATGTCAATTCCACAGCCCGTCTGTGGGTTAACATACAACATTGGGTCTTGCGTGCATTAAAATCGACCTTATTCGCGCGACCCCACTCGGAGATTGTAAAAAGGTCTTGATTGAGTGTGTCATTCATGTTCTGCCGCATGCCCTCTATCTCCAAAGAGCTTGGCCTGTGATCGAATGAAAATGAATGACAAATGTTGCTGTCATCTGCAAAAGAGTAGATAGGGTTGATGGTCTGACCAAGAAGGTCATTAATAAAAATAAGAAAAAGGGTAGGAGAAAGAACAGAACCTTGCGGTACCCCTGAATTTAGCTGAAACTCGTTTGATGAGACCCCCATCTAAAACAACACGTATAGTGCGGTCTCTGAGAAAACTCGTTATAAATCGAGAGAAGACATTACCGACACCAAAAGCAACTAGCTTAGTCACGAGTGCCCCGTGCCACACACGATCGAACGCCTTAGAAATATCTAGAGCAACCACTTTACTCTCACCAAAGCGGTGGATTGACCGACTCCAACGTTCCGATAGAAACGCCAACAGGTCTCCCGTAGATCGACCACTACGGAAGCCATACTGTCGATCATTTAAAAGTGAATTGGTCTCTAAATATTTCACAAGATGGTGGTTAACCATGGTCTCCATCACTTTGGAGAGCGCAGAGCAAATTGCGATTGGGCGGTAATTTTCAGGGTTGTTCGCCGCACCCTTTTAGGGATAGGCTGGACATTGGCCACCTTCCAGCAAGAGGGGAAAATTCCCGCACGGTACGAAGAGCTGAAAAGTTTTGCCAATGGACGCGCCCACGTTAAAGAGCACTGTTTCAGCACCAGTGCTGATATGCCATCCGGCCCCGGTGACTTATCTACGTTGAGATCCGCAAGAACCCTTTTGACTGCCCGGGCCCGAAAGAAAATCAAAGGCATAGTATAGGATACCCTTTCGAGAACGGGCAGTGGTTGATCGCTTTCCGGCAAGAAAGAATTTCTTGCAAAAAGTTCAGCGAAAAGGTTGGCCTTATCAACCGGGTCAGTGAATGATTGATCGTCCTTTAAAAGAGTTGGAATAGAAGAACTAGCATTATCCCTTACTCTTTTAACAAACGACCAAAAGGTCTTACTGCCCCGAGGAGCAGAAATAACTTTGGCACGTAGACGCTGTTCGTATAAAACCTTTTCGCGTCTAAGTACCTTGGCACACTCGGTTCTCGCCTTTTTGCGGTGTAGATCAGTAACGGCGTTCTTATTCGAACGCCAATTACTGAACGCTGCCTCTCTGGATCTGACTGCATTTTTGCACGTCTGGTTAAACCAACACTTGTGTTTTGATTTAGCCGAAATATGCTTCGTTGGAATAAAAAGTTTCATTCCTAGCATAATAATATTGACTACCATTTTTGCAGCGGCATCGACGTTGTCGTCGAGAAAACAGATTTTCCAGTTAAAATGCCGAAAGAAATCGTTGAGCTCGGCCCAACGAGCTTTTTCATATAGGAAAATAGAGCGTTTTGGCGCTAAGTTGGAAACGCTACGAAGAGTAGAATATGAAAAAGATGCAGAAATAGTACTGTGATCCGAATTGCCGAGAGGTGCAAGTATTTTCACTTCATACTTTTCAGGGTGAGAAGTGAGGAAGAGGTCGAGAGTGTTCCGCGATTGCCCTTCAACACATACATTGTGTGTTGGCTCATTCACAAGTTGCGCAAGATCATTATGCGCGGCGAAAAGCTCAACGTATTGGCCCTCGGGAGTTGTATGACTCGAATGGCGAATCCAGGATGAGTTGTGGATATTAAAATCACCAGCAACTACGATTTCACTATTCGGACAACTATCCAAGATTTTCGAAATTGAGTCGGAAAGGGCATCGAAGCCATCAAGGGATTTAGCCAATTCCGTGTTTGGACTTCTATATAGAAATCCGAAGTGCAATATGTGTGACCTGATCTGGAATTTAACCCAAAGAGAGCTAAATTCCTTATCATTACAGTGCAGCTGTTGCTGATACTGGTACACAACATCATCGCGAATGTACATTGCAAGGCCCCTATGTAGAGAAAAAAGTGATAGAAGGTGATACCCAGGTATGTGAAAATCCTGTGGATCAGCATCCTCACAAACCTGAGTTTCACATAAGGCGAAAACATCCGGCCTATGAAAACGAATGTGAGCATATACAGAAAAGTAATTCGCTCTCAGTCCGCGTATGTTGCAGAAGTCTATACGAAATCTGCCTGTCATAACAAAATAAGAAAAAAAATAAAATCAATATTCCTTACGAGTGTATATGGGGCACAGTAGTCAAAATTGTTGCTGTATTTGGTTATTTAATGGCCAGTGTTATACCTTTGTCAGTAAACAACCAAACAACAATTTGACTCCCCGCCCCTTATACACCGTAGACAATATAAATGGCAAGGAAAATAGCAATGACACTTATTAAGGAGGCATAAAAGCCCCTCGCTTGGTCATTATAAAAATCTGAGCCGTATAACGAGGAGTAGGTGTATTTTTATGTATTGTGATGATGATTTGATTTGAAGTAATATTGTTTTTTTTTTTATTATTTTGTTTTATGGTAGGGTTTTAGTTGTTATTGTTGTAAATTTAGATTTGTTTATTGTATGTGTTGTAGTTGTTGTAATGTGTGTTGTTGTATTTTGGCTGTGAACAGTTAGTTATTATTTGTGTTATTTTAGTTTAGTTTGGTTTTGTTTTATTTTTTTTATTTTAGTATGTAATATGTGTGATTTGTTTTTAAAAGATTTGGATGTTTTTTTTTTTTTTTTTAATATTGTTTATTTCATAGACGCGGACAACTAAATGTAAACACAAAAAAATTAGCGACATGCGACGGACAAAAAGAAACGTGTAAACACTTTGACTGACAAACACTAACTCCTAATACGGATCGTTAACGGACAATTTACGTGCCGTCATTTCCATACTGAACTAAAACGGGGTGGTATTTTATCTAAACATATTTTTATAATTTAAATGCCAATAAATAAATTCAAACTCACTTTTCTATGCACACTAGGGTGTTTCATTTTTTCCAAAGATGCGTTTTCATATGACTTTGCTTACGCCCCGAGTCTCGGTAATATGAAAGTTATATATACCAAATTTTAATAAGATTGGATGACATTTAGAGGTTGCACATATGATCACTTTTATCTAAAAATAGTGAAATTTCTAATATTTGTTCGATTTTAAAAATACGGCCGTTAGTTTTCGTTTTGCTTGCCAACACACATGCACATATCCATGAAGAACGAAAGTTGAATAGTTCACAGTAATGCATGTATATAATTTGGTGATACCCTTTCATTTTACTCGTACTAAGTACATACAAGCAAAACAAAGAAACATATGCAAGACTTATACATAGTTTTAATTTGACTGCGAAATTTAAACACATATTTTCTTAACTGAGCTCTAAAATGGGAACAAAGAGAGGAATTTGGCTGTTAGAAAAGGTGCGATTTTAGTAGCTCGTCTGCCCTCAAAAAAAACAAGTACTTTTGGTTTTTATTTACCACCACAAGGAATTGAAAGAAACACTTTCGCTTGCTGCTAAGTTCACCAGTACTAAACTACATGATGTGTGGAGGAAGGCAAATATTCCTGTTAAGACAGAGAAGAATATACGTGCCGGTGTACAAAAGTTATATAAGAATACCAAAATCTGGGAAAAGAGAAATCTAGAAACACACATAAAGCAGTAATGAAACGACATATATGGAAAAATGATCTGATCGATCTATTTGATATTTCTCGGCAAAATGTAATGGAAATTAGTAGCGTTTTAGAAAAGGTAGAGACTTTCTTAGATCACAAAGGGAAGATCGTATGAGTTCATCAATGAATGGAGTAGACAAAGTTTTCGCTTCGAAAATAAGAAGCAGGTGTACAAAAGAAAGCAAATGTAATTCATATAAAAATAAACACTACGCATCTATTGCCGAAACCAATAAGGCAGTTATTCTTTAAGACTCGTCTGAATCATCATCAAGACCTAGTGACGAAGAAGTGGAGTTTCTGCCTCCAGCAACGAAAAAGTCTCTTTCATTCGTAGATTGTAACCTCTTAATCAAACGCTCACTTCAACTTGGGACCGAGAACAGCTTTCTATTCGACAAGCAAGTACTTTGTTTATAGCAACTGCAAAGAGCCTTGGCCACGATGTTGCAAACATATCTGTATCTCCAGCTACTGTTTACCGAGCTCGGGCAATCAATAAATGTAAAATGGTCAAAAAAATCGAAGATTCAATTTTTGAAAATATCCCCCATTTGGTTTTGCATTGGATAGTAAGCTATTGCCTTCAGTTGTCCAAGGCAGTATCAAAACTTTGGAAGATAGAGTTGCAGTTCTGGTGACTGGAAATAATTTTGAGCATATGCTTGACGTACCTGTTGCCCGAAAAGGCAATGGTGAACAGATGGCGCAAGTTATTCTTCTGGAAATATACCGATTTGGGTTACGTGATAATATTATTGGCATATCTTTTGATACTACAGCATCTAATACAGGGGTGATGTACAAGAATTGAAACGGAGTTCGGTCGAAAATTGATGTGGTTGGCTTGCCGTCATCACACCCATGAACTCATATTGAAAGGAGTGTTTAATGAGTGCAGCATGGCATCGCAAGGTCCAAACATTTCTATATTTCAAAGTTCCGAAGCTTGTGGACTTCACTAGATAAGACTGTTTATACGACAATGCTAGATGATGAAAATTCCGTTGACAGCTATGTCGAAGAACAACGTGTGCGTATGGTAAACTACATTCACAATGTCCTAGCCCTCACAGTTGCTAAAAGGCATCTTTGGTATCTGTCGGAAACAACCGTCGGTTTAGCTTTTTGTGACGAACGTATTCCTCAATATGAGAAAGAAAATATGATTCGAAATTTGGAAACAGAACCTAGAAATAAAAATGATACGAACCGTTTAGAAGGTAAAAACATAGAGTTTGAAGGAAAAAGTCTGAGGGATTTCATCACCAATAAAACAAAGATGTTCTTCAACATTTTTGGAATCCAAGACGCCAAAGAGTACTTCACTGATACTCTTTGAATACATGTGAATACCCTTAACGTAGTAGATGATGCAACAGAAAGAGGAATTGCTATGATAAAAAAATTTAACGAATCGGTAATTGACGAGCAACAAAAACAATTATTGTTGCGGGTAGTCGAACATCACAGAAAAGTCGTC
>JAEKOY010000660.1:0-22341 GCA_021234595.1 Delia radicum | reverse complement strand
AATTTTCGTAAAAAATCACTTTGAATATTTTTTTTTATGTTTGAACAACGAGCATATAGCCTAAAGAGAAACCGAGCTACTTAAGCCTTTTTAAGTGTTCTCTAAAATTTTAATGAGTAAACTGGGATCAAGAGTTAAATGTTTTAGTCGTTTTTTAATTGCTATTTTTTAATACAAATTATTAAAAATTTGTTTCAATTGTCCAAAACTTGTTCAGAGATATATTAAACAATACAAACTAAAATTGCTTGATAACATGAAAATAATTAATTAAAACAAAAATTAAGTTCACATTTTTTTTAGTTTTTAGATATCTAAGATTTGTCATGCATATCTATAGCGCTTAAAATACTCTTTCTTAGTGCATAAAGCTTCTGTCCTTGCTTATTATGTATAGCATATATACTTAATATCTAATTTTATAAAGATCAATATATAATAACCACATTTGTATATATGTTACCACAAAGGAAATATATAATAATACATGGATATGCATGACACCATATATAATCACATTTTATAATATATTTTAAGATGGGAAAAACAAACAATAAATCTTCTAAGATCATACATCCTCTGTTTATAACGATCTTCCAATTATAATAATATACTGTAACATTTTAATGTACGCTGATGATGTCAACATTTTCTTTAGCTATAAAAACACACACGAACATATTTATCTTTCAAAACGATCTTTATAATTTTTATCAGTGGTGTAAAGTAAATCTTATGGATCTTAACCTGAAAAAGTGCAAATATATGCGATTCTATAGGAGTAACTGCGTAAATGTTAATTATGTTTTAGGATAGCATAAACTGGATCTAGTTAATGTTTTTCCTGACCTTGGAGATTTACTTGATCCAAAACTGAATTTTGTTATACACATTCATATGACCGTCAATAATGCCAGAGGTGTTCTTGCCTTTATCAAGCTATGGGCAAAGGAGTTTACCGATCCTGATATTACAAAACAGCTTTATACCTCACTTGTAAGACCGATCCTTGAATATGGATCCGTAATTTGGGACCCGCAGTACAACGTACATAGTAACCATATCGAATCTGTTCAAAACAATTTCTTCTGTTTTGTCTGCGCGGTTTGCAATGAAATCCATCTTTAAATCTACCATCATATCCAATTAGACTTGGTCTAATTAAATTACCACTTTAAAAAGCCGAAGAATTATGCTAAATGTATCCTTCATGTTGAATATAATCAAAGGCGATATTTCATCAGAGTTTCTTTTGTAAAATATTACATTCAATGTCCCTCAAAGACCTACCCGCTACTTTTCTCCCATAGCATTACCATTTTTTCGCAGCAGTACGCAAATGCTGATCCGTGGCGGAGAGTTGGAAAAGATTTTAATGACTTATATAAATTAATTGATTTTTCATTAACTTCTATAATTATAAAACGTAACATAATAATTTATTTAAACACCTAAAACAAAAAAACTGTTTGCATTAGTTATATTTGTTTATTTTTCTACATATGTAAATTTTTTTTTTATGTTCACATTGTATGGTCTGTAAGGATGTAATCCATAGACTTTAATAAATAATTAAAAAAAAAAAAACACAAGACTATATATAATTTTTTTACTCGGGCATTCACCTGTTATACAAACTTACTACAATTTTTTTTTTCATTAAAGCTTATACCATAATTCTTGTTTGTTGTTTAATTACACCTCGTTCAATGATTGCTTTTCGAATTAACATTGCTACTATGTATGTCTTTTTTCCTATTATGAATATTAAATAATTGTGTACACAACCTTAGGGTATTATTTACAAATTATAATTGCTTAACCCCTTTTTTAACAAAAACTTTTACACTTTTAATGTTTTTTTCTCTTGCGGTATTGTTTTAATAAAGCAATATATTTATAAATATCGTTTATATCCTTTGCTTGTTTGAATCTTCCCACCAATTTAATTACAACGTATTTGCGTTAGCATTTTTTATTAATAGCGTATTTTTTGTAGCAAATGTAGTTTAAAGAAAGCAGAAGAAAAAAACTAAAGAAAGTTTTGTTTAATATCATTAAGCAACAATAAAAAGTTAAACAAGTTAAGTTGATAAGAGTTAAAAAATAAAAAAAAAAAAACTTGTAAATTGTATTGAGAAAACTTTAAGATTGTATGTGAATAAAAAAAGGGTTAAATGCAGATGGGTTTAAGTAATTTTTTTTATATATTTAAAAAAAAAACATATATTTTAAAATATATTGTATACAATATTTATGGAAAATGTTACAATTTTATATGTTTCTGCCTAGTTGGAATAAACTAGCTTTCCGCAAACCGAATTCGGTAATAACGAAAATATCAAAATTTGAGTCATTTTGTCAAATTCAAAATACCGATTTTAAGCCAATATCAATTTCAGTATTGCCTTCAATTTTTTTGCCACTGTATTAATTTGTTGCTAATATTTATGAATTATTTTTAAAAAACATTTTTTTTTTTGTTACCAGTATACAAAGAGTTTCCAATTTTCAAATGTGAAAAATAATATTTTTGCACATCTGTAAAGGATGAACTTATTAAATGTATTCGTATGATTACTGATGTCAATGCGGATTGAAGTTGTAGTTAAGGTAACAAAATGTACAAAATAAATTTAAACAATGGCAAAATACATGACCAAAATGTATTTTAGCGCTAATTTAACCAATATATATAATAAATTTAGATTTGTGGATTACAAAATTACATTTAATGCATTGTGTTGTGGTGAAGTAGTGCATGAATAACAACTGCTTAACCCTTGCTTAACCTTTCGTCGTCAATCCAAGTTTTTATGTGGCGCAATTCACACTGTTGTTGGGCTGAAGTATAACCGCGAGTGAGGACGGAATGTTCATGTATCCTCGTAAAAGCCAATTCTTATAACGCTGTTTTAAAGTTATTTAATTATGATTTCTAATTTTTCGGTATAGGGAGCAAAACTCGTTCATATAATACAAAAACTAATCGAAAGTGTAATATTGCGACAAAAGAAGTCTGGCTCTATGAAATCACACCCCAGAAATAACCCCCCCAAAACAAAAATGAAAAAACTCCCCAAAATGGGGAGTTTTTTTTGGGGGTTTCTTATGAAATAATACCCCCAATTTTAAAAATGAAATAAACCCAAACGAAATTAAATAAATCTCCAAACGGGAATGAAAAAACCCCGCATTTTTTGAGGATTAATTTCATAATGAAATAAATCCCCAATTTGAAACGAAATAAGTCCCATTTTTAAACTCAAAATTGTACATATAGATATAAGTTCATATATTTTTAATTCTCATAATTTGTGTACTTCTAAAACAGTTATTTTTAAATATAAACCTGAATATAGTCTTCAACTGTATTGCGACAATAAGGGCTTACGGTGGCATGACAAAACGTTCAATGACGTAATGTCCATGGACGTTATGTCACTCGAAAAGTGTCATAATGTCCATGGACTTTATGACACTCTGCAATGTGACATTAAGACACTTTTTGGGTGACATAAGGTCCATAAACATTATACTCCAGGGTGGAAACAGATCAGTAATTTTAAAGTTTCTTTTGTGTCGCACGCAGAAAAAACTTTATTTCGCGAAGCCGCCTGCCGCGTTCAACGGAGGAAAAAAACCCTAAGAGCGGCAAAACCGCCACCCAGAAGAACTTCTTTTTCAAATAAGATGTCGAATCCATTGAAATCTTATATTTTTAAGACATAATGTAATTTGTAAAAACAAGTTTTTCTGGGTGGCGGCCTTCGGCCGCTGTTAGGGGGTTTTTTCCTCCGTAGAACGCGGCAGGCGGCTTCGCGAAATAAAGTTTTTTCTGTTTTTTTCTGGTTCTAGTTTTATTTTGTGATATACTACTAAAGAATATTTAAAAAAATTGTATTGATAAACTAAATATTATTAATCTTATTATGACAAATTTTTCTCTAAATTAACAGAAAAATTATAATTTTTATATGATAATTTACTTTGACTATTAGAAAAAAAAACACAGAAAAAGTTATTGGACACTAGCATGAATGGAATGCATTTTCTGACCCACTACGGCCTTCATCAACATTCTTCGTGCCATTTAGTGTTAATCGTAAATATCATCTATTTAACTCACACGTTGAAGAAATTGGGTAACATTAAAACCCACATTACTCTGTGTGTTGAGTTAGAATGAAATTTACCACGAACGATTTCTATTTATAGTGTGTTTGTTTTTTCTCTAGTCATTATCATAGTTGCCAGTTTAGCTTTCAGTTAAAACTTTAAATGGCAGTTCTTTTCTCTAAGGATAGTATATGATGACATTAGAGAAAAGAACTGCCATTTAAAGTTTTAACTGAAAGTTAAACTGGCAACTATGATAATGACTAGAAAAAAAACAAACACACTATAAATAGAAATCGTTCGTGGTAAATTTCATTCTAACTCAACACACAGAGTAATTTGGGATTTAACGTTACCCAATTTCTTCAACGTGTGAGTTAAATAGATGATATTTACGACTAACACTAAATGGCACGAAGAATGTTGATGAAGACCGTAGTGGGTCAGAAAATGCATTCCATTCATGCTAGTGTCCAATAACTTTTTCTGTGTTTTTTTCTAATAGTCAAAGTAAATTATCATATAAAAATTATAATTTTTCTGTTAATTTAGAGAAAAATTTGTCATGATCTAAAACCGAACAAATAAAATCTCACACATAAATTATTGATCAACGATAAAATTCACTATTAAACCACTCACCAGGTACAGTGTAAAAATCATTAAATGTATATGCTCGACATATGCCCAGCAAGAACAGTGACGGTCATATGACCGGTCAAATGACCGGAACTGCTGATGAAAATATCCATCAGCGCGTAGAACAAAGTTTCTATCATTTTCTTAAGGGCAATATGAAAAAAGTGATGGAAACTATGTGTACGTGTGATTTTGCATCTCCCTCTAATTTATAAATTCGTAAGTTAGAGGAAGATGCAAGACTTGCATGTGTTAGTTTCCCAGCAAGAACAGTGACGGTCATATGACCGGTCAAATGACCGGAACTGCTGATGGAAATATCCATCAGCGCGTAGAACAAAGTTTCTATCATTTTCTTAAGGGCAATATGAAAAAAGTGATGGAAACTTGTGTACGTGTGTTTTTGCATCTCCCTCTAATTTATAAATTCATAAGTTAGAGGAAGATGCAAGATTTGCATGTGTTAGTTTCGGTCATCCATATGTGGCGAATCTTATCACAAATTGTGTTCTGGTGTTTATAGTAAGCAACAACTTGATCTTCTAAAATCTTCAAAAAAATATTGCTTACAAATACAATAATTGTGCCTATTCATCATTTAATTGATTCGATCTCAATTTTATTTAAAGAAATAAAAGAGCTGAAACAAAGATTTCTTGTATATGTATACAACAACAATGTTAAAGATGGTAGTGTTTCTTTGGAAAATAAAAAATCTTTTGTCGATAAATGCTCAATTTTAAAAAATAATGTTAAACAAAAAGGTCGTTCACCTTTACGTAGTTCTGTTTTGTCAAATTCTAATTCTCCTGTTGTTGTTGCTGCTGTTATAAATGACAATTCTATTGCTGTAACTTTTGAACCAAATGCTCACAAATCTAATGTTTTAAATAATGTGCGAATTAGAAGAGCGAGTCTCTGTTTGTGTGATGACTACCCAGCAAGAACAGTGACGGTCATATGACCGGTCAAATGACCGGAACTGCTGATGGAAATATCCATCAGCGCGTAGAACAAAGTTTCTATCATTTTCTTAAGGGCAATATGAAAAAAGTGATGGAAACTTTGTGTACCTGTGATTTTGCATCTCCCTCTAATTTATAAATTCATAAGTTAGAAGAAGATGCAAGATTTGCATGTGTTAGTTTCGGTCATCCATTTCTTGTAGGGTATGTTAATAGTGCTGCTTTAACTGATGCTAGTCACAGCGCAATTGTTGTAAAATCTAAAGTAAATGACAATAATTTAACTGCTTTAAATTCTAATAACATTCGATCAAAAAGAGAGAGAGTATATGTTTTTCAGATAGCAATGTTAGTAATGCTGCCCCTGAAATCTCTCAAGCAGAAAATGACATCCCAGCGAACAATTCGATGTGGATAAAGGTAAAATCTAAACGGAAAAATAAAAAAGTTATTTTTGGTGACAATAATAACAATGATTTGGATGTTGTCGCCAATAAAAAATGGGCTCACATTTCATCATTTAAGCCCAGCGTACCATTGCTAAATATGGTAATATCGCGAAAAATCATTTTCAATGCTTCAAACTGGGGAAAAAAGATGCTAATCTAAATGAATTGAAAAAAATATCCTTTAAAATTGGGATTAATGCCGAATTTTATAATGAAGTTTCTATGCCATCCTAATGGCCATCTAATGTTAGAGTGCGCCCGTTCCAGTTTTTGAACATGGAGCCCAGTAAAGATATTTGAATTCTGTAATGTAATATTAAATTTTAAAGTCCATTATTGAACTTTTTTTTTATATTTAAAATAATTTATATAAATAAATTTGTTAACTATCATAGTCTGTAAGATGTAAATCAGTAGACTGAAATAAATAAAGAAATAAAGAAAAAATAAAACACGGAAAATAAATCCCCAAAAGTGGAAATAACTCCCCAAAATATCGTTGCTGTTGTCTTCTATATACATTTTTGGGGATTTATTCTTTTCTATTTTGGGGAGATATTTCCTGGGGGGTTATTTCATGGAGCCAAGAAGTCTAACAAATTTAAAAATTATAGGAATGATCTTCTTTTATTTAATTATTCTTAGTTTAAACGAGCTTAAAATCATTTATTTATTAATAATTTATTTCCAATATTTCATCTCTACATTGGGTGACTTGTTATAATGATTAAAACAAGTTTTTCTGTTTTTTATATAAAAATAAACAAAATGTTGTAGAAAATACATTTAACAACACAAATTAAAACCAAAGTTTATTTAAAATTGCTTAAAACATGAAAGTTATATTTTAAAAGTTCCACCGATAACACATTTTTTCGAAACTCTCTTAAAACCAGTTCAGGTTTTTAGAAGAGACCATTTAAAACGGGTTGATTAAACTCAAATAAAAATAAAGCTAATTTCTTTGTCAGGACAATACGCAAATTTAAAGTTGGAGAATTTAATCTATAATAATTTAAAATGTGTAAAATATAAAAATATCTCCTGTTGAAATACATTCTATTTAAATGTGATTTATTGAATAATTTTATAGCATTCAATGCTTGAAAAAAAAATAATTTGTCGAATTCAGACTATCTATCTGTGCCAAAAAAAAAAACACACTATTAATATAAACACACAAATTGTAGAATAGAAAATTTCTTATAAATCTTTGTTCAATTATTATAAAAAAAAGTGAAAAAAAAACTCCCAAAAAAACTTGCCATGGACTAAAAATAAATATCACAATTTGTAAAGCCATTATTTATCATATTTTGCTTTCTTTTATTTACTGTCTGAAACGCCAATATGTACTTAGCAAATTACATATTTTTTCAAGCATAATTTAAAAATGTCTGCATACTGTTGGCAGTGTTAAAAAATGGAAAAGGTTAATTTGGAATAACAAATGAGAATTCTTTTTTTGACGGTAAAGTTTTCTTTAAAGAAAACAAAGATTTATTTTAAAAGTATTTTAAATTATAAAACAAATGTTTGTGTTTATCGTGACAGTAATTTTTAGATGCATGTGTCTATTTATACATACATTGTGTTTATAAGTTTTGTTTCTATTATCGCGATTTTCTTAAAACAAAACAAAAATATTTATCGAAAACTTGTTTTAAATACTAATAAACATAGCACGAAAAATATGTTTAACATACACTTGACTTTTTTCACAATTGTTTTTCTTAAATGTACCTGCAACAATTTAAAAAGTCAAAACCCTTAGACGATAATTTATTCTCTAAGGGTTTGAACTGTGCTAAATTCACAAAACTTGTTATATTATTTGACAGTCCTACCTTCATAAATTCTGATGTCAGATTTCAATTCATGGGTTAAAAAACTTGTTACTATGTGTTTTTAACGTTAAAAAATTTATATACATCCAACAATATAAGGTACTTCCCGAGAAAATTATTTGATGCAATTTTGATATGGTCCTATATATATAATTATAAATATATATATATCAAGTGATCTTAATCCTAGAATACACACCCGGGTACAAATGTATCCACTTGCAACTTTGCAGTGCTGTAACTCAGGAACGGCTTAACAGAGATTTTGGATCTAGGAAATATAAGCAATTTCTAATCTTTTAAAGGTTATTTGATTCAATTCGGATCAATGGTTCAGGAGCTTCCAAATTCGACACCTACGTAAACATATACAACATTTGGCTATCCCATGCCCGTGACCTTTTTTGCCTATATCTCTTTGCATTAAACAAAAACTAAAACATTTGTAAAATATTAATATACGCATTTAAAAAAATATTGAAATTGGACCATTTAGACATTAGAAAAATCCAAAATAAGCTAATAGGTACAAACGTTCTATCTTGGGACCGCTACTTTTCTCACTATATGCAAACGATCTCCCTCAACAACTATCATACAGCAAAGTACATATGTATGCGGACGACGTACAGTTATACCTAAGTAGCCCCTTAGAATCAATTAACCCATTAATGCCTGCTCATAGATCGGCTCGTACGATCTTAATCAAATTTGGATATATGTGTCCAGGAGAATACAGAAGTTGATAGGAACAAAAAAATTTTACCTGTACACACACCTGAGATATGACATGGGTATTTAAATACCCAACAGTCATTGGTGTAATAGTTTTACTTTCACTTTGCCATCTCTGCCAAAAAATCAACATGCTATTCTTATGACATTTTGTATACTGTTTTCATTCGCTCAGTGTCATTTTTATGCATTATCATCCCACATGTAAAAAAAAATTCACAGTAATAAGAAAAAGGTGTAATAAAATAGAAAAAAGTTATAAGCTTGCTGCCTATAAACAGTTGTAAGAACAATAATTTTTTATATTATATTTGACAAATATTTTCATACTTTAATTATGAATATATTCATCCATTTTCGTCGACAGAAAGTTCTGACTGCTATCGAAATGCAAGCTATTTTTGATAGTTGGTCTGATGAAGATAGTGATGGAGGAGAGAATTTTGTAGAACACGCAGACACCGTTGACGTCATAATAACGCCACCCGATGATGTCGACAATCTTAGTGATAATGAGGAATTGGACGACAATGTTCAATTGTTGCGCAATGATCAGGGTATCAATTATGTATCTTTTTTACGACACACGACAATGAAATGACACCTAAATCATTATCGTTTCGAGGATGGAACTAATTTTGTTTATTAATCTCATGGCTTATAAGTGTCATATGAAACCGATGCAACAAAAATTTTTACATTTATGCTGTTAAAACGAGAATGATGTCATTGCATTGCCGTGTGTCGTAAAAAGATACATAATTGATACACAGGAGTTGCCTCGGGAGATTGCCGGACAGTTTGAAATTGAATGTGTTACGATGACAGCAATGAGCACATGCCATCGGGTGGTAATAATGATAAGAAAATGATGCGCCTGTATCCTCAAGATCTAGTGGCCGTGGTCATAAATCAACTCTGAAATCAAGAAATGCACCGAAGCGACCCAGAATTGATCAAGAAATGAAACCAAGATGGTCTCGGTCGCAAAATTATCAATTCGATAAAATTCCATTTGATGATACGGCAACTTCATACAAAGCGTTGTAAGAACAAATTGCAGCTTTGAATCCAGTACAGATTTGCGAAAATTCATTGATGAGGAGGTCTTGAACCTCTTGGTCACTTCCACCAACCAATATGCTGTGACCAACAATTGCCCATCATTTATTACATCAGGTAGTGAAATGAAAACGTTTTTGGGCGTATTGTATATCACTGGTTAGCACACCTTGCCAAAATACATAGTTATTGGTCAAATCGAGAATCTTTGGGATGCGCACTTATAAAAAAATGTATTTCGAGAGACAGATTCAAACGAATCAAACAGTTTTTTCACGTTTGCGACAACTCAGCATAGGACACGAAAAATAAATTTGCAAAAGTCGCACCATTGAATGATTTAATGAACAAAAAATTCCTACAATTTGGTGTATTCTCTCACAACCTTTCGATCTATGAGCAAATGATACTACGGCCGTCATTCTTGTAAAATGTTCATTAAAGGCAAGCCCATTCGTTTGGGTACAAGTATTGGTGTCTGGCTTCGGCGGAAGGCTATTTGTATCAGCTCGTTCCATATGCTGGAAGTGCCAGGTGAACTTGCATTCTGCTCCCTGCTTCCTGGATTACCACAATGGTGTTGAGCCAGATGAGAAGAAAATTGCTAAAGCTAAATAATTTATTTTTAACAAATATCACGTTTTCTAAATAAAAACACAAACTTTTTGATTTAAATGTGAGTTTTATTCAAAATAAAATAAATATTTCCTTATTGCAAAAAATTTTTATTTTTAGTATACACCATGGACTGTTGGGTATTTAAATACCCAATTTCGTTAGAACTGAACTCACGGCCAGGTGTGTAAACTTATTTCTGTTCGGCTTTCTCTATTAAATAGAGGATACCAATAGCTATCCGGTAAGGGTACACGTTTTTCGTAATTGCCATTTTTCTATGTTTGGAGGCACTTTTCCTCTCCATTTTTCGACAGTGAAAAAACCGCTATTTTGACCTGTAAAAATATAAAGGTAAGCCCCAAAAAAATATTCGGTTAAATTTTGTTATTTAAGGCCCATCTTTCTTCTTTGTTATAAAAAAAAAATTATCGTGATATCTCTCACCTGGTCCACTCTAAAATTTTTTTAGTGTCAACATTTTCTTGGGTATTTAAATACCCATTAGGCAGGAATGGCTTAAGGAGAACATCGATAAACTGAATTATGATCTGGATAAAATTCATCATTGGGCCATCGCAAATGGTCTTTGTTTAAACCCTAATAAGTTTAAATGTCTCGTTATACATAAGAGGTCCATGCAACCCGAAATTGATGAAGAAATCCTTATTAACAACCAGAAAATTTCAATTGTTCCAGCGGCTAGAAACTTAGGCATCATATTCAATAGCACATTATCATGGACTAACCATATTAACTCGTTAGTTGGTCAAACATATGCCAAGCTTACAACACTATGGTCTACACAATCATTCACTCCATTACATCCAAGATTGCTTCTAGCTAAGACCTACGTTATTCCTGGTCTTTTATACGGCTGCGAACTCTTCGCAAATTGTGACGCCACAAGCAAACGTCGACTTAATATTGTATTTAATAATATTGTACGATATGTCTACAATCGAAGGAGATTTAGCAGTGTATCATCAATTTCCAGGAATATATACGGTGTTTCTTGGATAATTTTCTAAAATAAGAGTTCTATTGTTTCTTCATAAAGTTATATACACACAAAATCCAAAATATAGTTTTGATCAAATTCGATTTGCAAGATCCAATAGGGGAAAAAAGTTAATACTTCCTAGACATCACTCTCTTGTTTCTGAATATCAATTTCATGTAAACTCTGCTCGTCTTTGGAATTTATTACCACAAAACATACAACACGCCAGCAACGTAACGCACTTCAAAAAACTACTTTATAATTTTTTTGAATAACTTAAATTTTTCAATGTTTTTCGTTAATAATTTTTATTTTTTATATTATATTAATCATTGTGAATCAATTGGATTACTTTATTCATGTACTATAATTAGAAGATTCAATCTTGTTGTACTAAAAAAACAAATAAATAAATAAAATAAAAAAAAAAAAAAAAACTTAAATTTGTCGTTGGGAATGTTAAACGTTACAAGTTAAATTGTGGTGTGCAAATAAGAATTTAGAATTTTTTTTAACGTAATTTAGTTAAACTCGATTTTAAAATTCTATTTTCATATGCAATTTTCTATTTAAAACTTCTGCAGAAAAGTTAATATATTAATCTGAAATTTTTAAAATTAATGGAATTTGGAATTAGAACTTTTTAAGTAAAATATTTAATAATCCAAAAATCTTGATTTCAATTTAGGTTTTTGCACTATCATTTTAAAATTAAAAACAAAAATTTAAAACCCTTTATTAATTTGTAACTTTTTTAATTTCAAATAAAAATTTTTAATATTAATTTCAAATGTTCTGCTTATAAACTACTTTATAGTGTATTTGAAATGTTCTTGATTTCAGCGGAAAAGATAAATAACACAGTGCAACACATAAATTGGTTCCTCTTTCGTACCCGGTTTTTTTTGAAGTGTATATCGAAACTAAAAAAAATCCGCAAAGGACTTGGCCAGATTACATCGAAATTTTTTTTTTTGGACACCCTAAGTTTTTGCACCCAAGCATGTTTTTTTTAAAAAAGGAAAATTTTTATGGAATCCATATATCATAAACCGTTCGGAATTTTGTTTTTATGTCTTTGGCAAAGTTGTAGATCCAAACCAAAGCAAAAAAATTCTCATATGGACCGACCCAAAAAAATTCCATCCACTGCATCAAAATTGCAAAAAATTGGGAAAAAAATGCTATTTTTTTATGATAATATGGAAATAGCCAAACTTTAAAATCCAATTTTAAAATCCTGTTTAGGAAGATGAGGTGTTGTAAAAACCCAGTTCCACCTAAAAACCGCAACACGAAGATAAAACACACATGACAATCACACCCACTCAGAAAACATTTTTTAAGAAGTTTTTAAAAAGGGTGTTGTAAAAACCCAGTTCTACCTGCAAAGTGCAACACGAAGATGAAATACACTTGACAATTATACCCATTCAGAAACATTTTTTAAGAAGTTTTTAAAAACGGTGTTGTAAAAACCCAGTTCTACCTGCAAAGTTGCAACACGAAGATAAAACACACTTGACAATCAGACTAGCACGCAGTATAAATAACAGTTCAAGTATCGTTTCATTGTCATTCAACAAGTGTATTCCGAAAGTGAAAAGTCTAATTATATCCGTGTTTTGTGCAAAATTTTACAATTCAACTATTGCGCAATATGGAAAATAGCCGGTGTCCAAACATTAATTATTTTTGTTTAGTTTGTGGTCATATGGTGAATACAAGTGTGCAAAGGAAAAGGTCTACTCCGGAATTTAAGCTAGCCTATGCATCTTATTTCGATGAGGTTGATCCCAGCGGTGAAGATTACACTCCAAATACAGTGTGTGGCACTTGTTACTTTTGGATTGGTATCATCGACGAGGTAGAAATTTAAGTTTCATGAAGCCAATGGTGTGGATAAAAGACCCCAAATTCACACGACAAATCCCGGTGTTACTCATGTATCAATTACTCCCCTAAGTTAAATAAACATATGTTAAAATGCAAAACATACCTATATAGCCTTCTTTGTCGAAACGACAAACATTGGCTATGCAAAATAAGTGTGAGCAAAAAGATGTGCTTTCTAGGGTTAAGGAATGTTCGCATTAAGATGACATGTACTAGAGAGTTGTTTATATTGTTGTTAGATATAATTTAGCTGAAGAAAGATTTCTTAAATTCCCAGTATTTAAGCCATTTCAGGACAAAATCATGAAAAAATCATAAAAAAATAGCATTTTTCCCAATTTTTTGCAATTTTGATGCAGTGGATGCAATTTTTTGGGTCGGTCCATATGAGAATTTTTTTGCTTTGGTTTGGATCTACAACTTTGCCAAAGACATAAAAGCAAAATTCCGAACGGTTTATGATATATGGATTCCATAAAAAATTTCCTTTTTTAAAAAAATCATGTTTGGGTGGCAAAAACTTAGGGTGTCCAAAAAAAAAAAATTCGATGTAATCTGGCCAAGTCCTTTGCGGATTTTTTTTAGTTTCGATATACACTTCAAAAAAAAACGGGTATGAAGGAGGAACCAAACGATGACCTTAAAAATGCTGCACTGTGTAATTAAAACAAACTCGTTTATAGCTTGACAACTATAATAATTTTATTTTTAACATAGTTTTGCCACATTTGCAAGTTATATAATGGATCTCATATTAATGTTTTGAAAATTAGAAGGATAGACACGGTAATTATGTTTTAAATAATAAATATATCATAATTTATCATATGATATTAAATTATATATATGAAATCTTATTAATGACGTATAATTTTATTATATTGGATGAGGACAAAATTCTGGCAAAACTTTATCAATAATTGTATCTAAATTAATCCAATATGATACAATATGACATAATTTGATTCAATTTAATAGGGTTATTTTTCGTATGACATTTAATATGGGGTCATATTAAATTAGATAAAACTGCATAAAGCTCCATATCATTTTTTTAATCAAGCTACTATTACTTTCTGATATGAAGTCCCTTTTATTAAAAAAAAAAATAAATAATTAATTAAAATTGTATAAACAGGATCTGGTGTAGTATACAGCATATTGCTTTGGTAACTTTTCTCAAGTCATCGTTACCATGTATTTAAGCTAACAGGTAGTAGAGATTTATTACTTTATTTTCACGTGTATTAGATGAATTTTGAATTTTATATTTTTAGAGAATTTGGATTTGGAAAAAATCAAAATAAAAATACCAAAATTTTTTAAAATCCTGTATAGACTATGTGGTGTAAAAAGATTTTTTTAAGTATAAATCATAGCAGCCATAATTAAAATCACTACGTTGACCTTATCGTTAAAACAATTTTGGCCATGTCCCCAAAACAATTTTGGCCATGTCCCTGAAGTATGCGCTGCGCATACATATATATATATATGTGTATGCACAGCGCATACTTTAGGGACAAGCCCAAAATTGTCCCTGAAATATGCGGTGTATAGAACCAATTGTCCTCATCTTATACGCTAAATGTATGAAAAGGCGCGAAAACTTTGGGGACAGTCCCCAAAGTAAGCAAATGTCTCTAAACTATGCAGGGGAACGAATAAATGTCTCTAGAGTATGCGCTGTGCATACATATATATATATATATATAACATTTGCTTACTTTGGGGGCTGTCCCCAAAGTTTTCGCGCCTTTTCATACATCTAGCGTATAAGATGAGGACAATTGGTTCTATACACCGCATATTTCAGGGACAATTTTGGGCGTGTCCCTAAAGTATGCGCTGTGCATACATATATATATATATATACCTTAAACTAACTGGCTCTATGAAATAAGGCCCCAATGAAATAAGTCCTCAAACCAAAAATTAAATAAGGCCCCCAATAATTTCTAATAATAAAAATTGGGGTCTTATTTCTGCCGCGTTCTACGGAGGAAAAAACCCCTTAGAGCGGCCGAAGGCCGCCACCCACAAGAACTTGTTTTTCCGAATCCGTTGAAATCTTATATTTTTAAGACATCAAATAACATTTATTTGACCTGTCATAACTTTTTATGTCCTAAAATACAAACCCACACCAAGATTTATTGTTTTTTAATGATTATTTTTTTAAAAGTCTATTTTATTAAAAATTTTACGTATATATTAGTGTCTAAACGTTAAATAAACAGAAAGCCAATGCTCTACTCTTTTATTTAAGATAAAAAAACAATCAATTAGCTGTTTAAATGACAAAGCTATGACTGGTCAAATTATATTACTTATTGTCTTAAAAATAAGATTTCAACGGATTCGACATTGGATTTGTAAAAACTAGTTTTCCTGTGTGGCGGCCTTCGGCCGCTCTTAGGGTTTTTTCCTCCGTAGAACGCGGCAGGCGGCTACGCGAAATAAACTTTTTTCTGTGTGCGACACAAAAAAACAAACTATCAATTCGTTTGCTATATTTTTTAGGATACCAGTGAATATTGTTTAAAATTGTTTTTAGTGAAATATTTTTAATGTTCATTTACTAATTTTTTTTATGTTCTTGCCGCCAAACAGCTGAGGACTCTTTGCAGGTATATACACATAAACTATGTATTAATTAGGAATAAAAAATATTTTAATGTAATATATAATTTTGTTTCTTTTTTTTAATTGGGGCCTTATTTCATTTTCTAAATGAGGCTTTACTTCAGTATGAAATAAAGCCCCAAAAATTGCGGCGTTATTTCATTTTGTTTTGGGGTTTTGTTTCATTTTGTTGAGGCTTTTTTAATTTTTTTTTTTTTGGGCATTGTTTCATAATGAAATAAAGCCCCCAAAAATGAATGGGGAGTTATTTCATTTTTGGTTTGGGGACTTATTTCATTGGGGAATTATTTCATAGAGCCACACTAACCCACTAACCGGTCTAAGATTTTTTTAAATAAATTTTATGTCAAGTGCTCAACAAGAAAGGTGGCTTTATATGATATGATTTGACATTTAATTCCGTTCACCGGTTCTCGTGAGAGATAAAACTTTTTTATGTTCTTAAAAGATTTTCTTAATTAATATGTGTTTGTTTTACTAATATTGCCACATTTTCGTATTCAATTCTTACCACCAATATTCGCAATCTAAAAATAACTGCCGGCTGTTAAATTTTTAATAAAATTTAATAAACGTGATAGTACATGGAACTACAATTATTGGCGAACAATTCGAACTACAAAACTGATTTCTGTATGTGCAACTTGGCATGCCTTAGTTTTTATGTATAGTCTACCTAACGGTGTCAATCGATTCTCCCAATTTAAAAGCCTGAAAAATAAAAGATATCTAAATTCAGGTTAAACAGGTTTCCAAAATTTTTAAAATCACTCATATTATACTAATTTAAAATGCTATCGAACTTAGTTTTTTAAATAAACGTCCAGTTATTAAATTTATAATTTATATTTAAGGTAGTGGTCCAAATATGAACTTATATATAGCATTTTTTATTTCATTTAACATTTTCATTTATTTTATTTATTCATAATCTAAAAGCCAGTGGTGGCCAAACGATTACATAGTAGTCTATGAGTAAGATTTATGTATCTGTAATAACTTAAACTAAAAAAAAAAAGATATACAAACAAAGTTTAATAATTAAACCTAAATAAACAACCCAAACCCTAGTAGCACGAATTTGTAAGACACCGATCATAAAAACAATATTTAATTCTATAGCCAGCTTTTATAAGACTTAATCACATTAAGAAGCTAATATTTTCAATAAATAGCATAAATAAATAGCAATAGCATTTCACTCATGATATATAAATTTTGTAAGAAATAATAATGTAATTTTGTAAAAGAATTTATGTAAACAAGTTGAATTTAAAAGTATAAACAATGCTAATAAAGAATTTAATAATAATAAATAAAAAAAAATATATATTAAATACAACTGGCCACAATGTTCCTAAACGTTCCCACACTCACTGCAAAGTTTCTATCCCTATAAGAAATCACAGAATCCCATAGTCTATATACCTTGGACACAAACGAGTTCTGCATATATAGCGTAATAATTCTCGGACATACTAAATTAAATGCCCTAGTAGACGGCCCAAAACTAAAGCGGTTTACCAAATACTCAGGCATGCCATATTTTATAATTTTGAAAAAGAATATCAATAAACGCATGTTAACATAATCTGTAAAACTCATACCTAAGAAATCAAGACACACTCGGTAACATGAGACCTTAACCGCAAGCCATACGCAAACCTTATTATACGGTTAAAACATTTTATTACCTTTTCAAATTTTGTGCCACTACAACCCGTGTAAATTTCCAATCCATATAATATAATCGGCATAAGTAATGTTTTCGCTATAAATTTTCTTGTTTTCAGTGGAAAGTAAAAAGCAACACTATTTATACGCTTAAGGGAAAAACATATTCTTGAAATAAGCATGCTTATATGGAATTCAAACGGTAATTTATCATCCAAATATATTCCTAAGGTCTTGTAATGCGAAATATATTCAATAACGACATTGTTTAGTTTAAGTGTACACATATCCAAAGGAATGTTACCGAACCGCATAGCAAATGTTTTCAATGGATTTAGAACCATTTTATTCTCCAATGACCATTGCAATATTTTCTGAAGATCCAAGTTAATATAATTAACAAAGTCCATAACCAATACATCTCTTTCCATGCATGCCAGCAGTTGTATATCATCTGCATATATATGCGCCTTACAAAAAGAGAGTACGTTTGTGATATCGTTAATATAAATTGAGAAAAGTAACGGCCCCAATATGGAGCCCTGAGGCACCCCTCGGTCTACAGCTATTTTATGTGAAACGCTATTATCCAGTTGCACAAATTGCTCTCGATTATGCAAAAATGAAAACATAAGTTTACAAGCAGAAGTCTCGAATTTGAATTGGTGATACAGTTTTCGCAAAAGATTCTCATGACAAATAGAATTAAAAGCTTTTCTAAAATCAAGGAAAACTGTTATCGCACTAAGCCCTTTATCAAGGTATCCCCTAATGGATTCTACCACATTCAGTACTAGCGTAGATGTGCTGTGATGAGCTCTGAAACCAGATTGACAAGAAGATATAAGTCCTTCCTGATTTAAATGCACTAGTATACGATCATGAAAAATTATCTCTAAAATTTTGACAAAAACTGGTAAAATACTAATCGGTCTGAAATCGGAAGAAGTAGTAGGATGCTTTACCTTTGGCAAGGTATAACTCTTGCTAATATCCAATGTTCTGGAAACTTAGAAACCATCAAAACTGTGTTATATACGTGGGTTAAATGACGCAAAATATATGGAAAAATTAACGTAAAAACCGAATCGATATTCTTTCATGCCCTACAGCTCGTGACTTTATTCTGCCTAAGGCTAAAATTAACTCATCCTCCCTTATTCTATGAAATGAAAATGTTCCTTGCGAACCCAATCATCAATAAAGCCGGGATTGATTGCACAATCTGGTTCAAGAATAAAACTTTCATTTAAAGAATCGAGATCAATATCCAACCGAACCCTATCATTTCCAATTATTCCAGTATTTCTTAACTTGTCCCAAATAGTCCCAGAACGACATTCCCTAAAAATTCTGTCGCACATTCTTCTTCTTATTTTCCTCATAACATTCTTCAGTTTATTCCGATATTTACAAAAAGTAGACCACCTGGTGCTAACTGGTGACTCCATATAGGCCCTATACGCCCATATCTCTCAACTCTCTAGCCTTCTTAACCTCCGGGTGATCCACCCATTTAGTAATTTTAGTCTCTTACATCTCCTTACGGGAACATAATTATCAAAAAGATAATAAATCAAATTATTAAAATAATAAAGCTGTTCATCCGGATTGGCTGTACAATAAATCGGACCAAAATCTAGAGTTATAAGCTCATCTAGACATTTTTGCAAATCCATATTATCGTAATCCCTATAAAACACTGGTACATTCTGATTACACGTAGATACTTTTAACGATATATAAATCACAGAATGATGAGAATTTAGAGCCGGGAATAGAAATTGTCCCTTACGTTTAACGGACCCAATATCTGATACAACAAAATAATCCAGAAGAGTTGTGTGTCTGGATATGTCATAATGTGTAGGCACATTATTATGTATTAAAGTTAAATCGAAGTTTGTCCAAAAATTTCTTGCAACATCCCCCTGTTTAAAAAGATCCACATTAAAATCCCCCATAAACACAATGTTATTATATATAGCAGATAAATCAGCCACAATCTCCTCACAAAGCGTAAGATTGCCATATGGTAAATATAAAACTCCCACAAGAAACTTAAGTGAAGTATTGATTTCAACTTCTACAAATATACCTTCCACAATTCCCTCATTACGCTCTTGATGGACTAATTTTGATTTATATGTATTCTTAACAAAAGACACACTCCACCTCCTGTTCTAAAAACTCTATCGTTACGGTATAATTGATATCCATCCATTGCTATTGCCCTATCCGGAACACCTTCTTGTAGCCACGTTTCGCTTACACCTATCACATCTAAATGTGAATCACTAAAAACAAATCTTATTTCATCCATCTTTGCCGGATTTTTCTTGGGAATAATGCTCTGTGCATTAAAATGAGCCATATTAAAATCTGAAACACTAAGATTTGATGTTAAAATTGATCCGTCACTGGCTATAGGACCAAGATTATTATTTATAGAACCCATGATCAACTAACGTGTCTATACATATTCGTGCAAAAACTAAAGTAAGGGTTAAAACTAAATATTGTATTAGCGAATTAAAAATAACATAACAAAATATCTCAACACTGCTCATATTTAAATATGCATTACTTCATGCGATCCACAATACATATTGTATTAAAATAAAAATTTTACTTGATTTACATTAAAATTTATGCAATAACAAAAAATTATTATATTCGGTTTCTTTCGAACAAATATTCTTATTTAATATTACTGAAAGAGATTATTATAAATTTGTAATGAACAAAAAGGAAAAAAAGAGAAATAAATACATTTTAATACATTAACGAGTTAAACAAACGATCGCGAAATAAAATTAAAAAAAAAAAAAATAAATTTATATTAAGTAATACTTATTAGTTTCTTTAAAAAAATAAAAATAAAGTATATATATAAATAAACAACAAAGTCAAATAAATGTACTCTTAAATTATACAGTGAAGCCTAAGTATAACAAACATAAGAATGGAACAATTACTGATTTTTTAGAAATAACACTTTTATATTTTTGGAATTTTCTTTATATTTTATACAATAGAAATGTTTAATCTGGATGAAAAAAAAAAGAAAAATTACTTTGATAAACGAATATAATAAAATGTTTGTTTGTTTTAGTTGCTCTGTATTAACAAAATATTAAACGTTTATACCATAGATTTAGCAACTAAAATTAGTAGAAAAAAAAAAAAAAAAAGAAAGAAAAAAGTCTCAAATGTGTAAATAAAGATAAGAAAAGAGGTTTACCAAAACCGAATTTGTACTAAAAATGAGTAACAATCTGTAAAACGAGATATAACACGACTGACTAATTTTTCTACTAAGCTTTTTATTTATTTCTTTTATTTAAGTGTATAATTGTAAAATTTTGCTTTAACCAAGCTTCACCGTATTAATATAAGCTCAGAGAAAAAAAAATATTTAATATTTAAAAAATTGATTATACTACTTACACTATGCTCCATACTGAAGGCCTCTGAGTTAACCATTTTAACTCAAGAATTTGTATTTGTTTTATATACAATTCACGACATATTCTTATGCTTTAACTCTTCAGTATGAAACCCAGCATAACAAGCACTATATTCATTTTACTACTTCCCACTAAAATTATTTTCCTTACTTTGTGTTTTCTTGTCCTTTTCATTAAATGTATATACGTTATATTTTTTTTTTTTTTTTTTTTCCTGTTCAATAACTATTTTAATATGTTTCTTTTCAAGCCGTTCCTCATCAAGACTATATGTTGCTATCATATAATTCAAATTTCTTTTTGATATTTAATTAATTATTTTTCTTCAGCGTTGTTATTTGAATAGCATATGACAAAAACACACAATCCCTACGTAGCCCAACTAAAGATTTAGCTAAATATTATATATTTTATTATGAAAAAAAAGAGATATAAAACAATTATCTACATTTATTCTACAGGATTAACATTTTGCGGTTGTGTATTAATTAGTTTTGCAGCCTTGTTATAAAACAAGAACAACTCCTCTGCAGACAAAGTTTTTTCCACATCATTCTTAAATGTTAGTTTGGCTTTAGGAAGATCCAAGTTAAGCACACGAAACATTTTAATTTTTCCTATTACGCAGTAACTGACGACATATATAATGTACTTTTGACGCAACAGGTGTCAAATTATGATTTAAAAACACTCTTGATTCCAACCCATCAGCTTTATCATAAATTTCGCACAGCCTTAGGTCCTTTTTTTCATAATAATGTTTCATAAGAGAATCTTTTATTACGGCTGTATTAAATTTAACCAAAACGGATTTTCTGTTGATAAAATTGCACATGCTTATATTTGCCATTGTTATATTTATTCCATAGCGTTCTCCAGTTTTTAATACTAAGACATAAAGTTCATCTGATGTTAGGGTAGTTGGCACCACCACTTATAATAACATCTAATCTATTAATTTGTCGCCGAAGCACATTATTTTCTTTTGTCAAGTTGTGCAGTTTAGTGTTAGTAAGATTCTTCTAAGCGATCAACTTTATCTATGCAGCCAGCGATCTTGCTAGTTAATTCCTTTATATGCCAGCGACACTTCTTCTGAAATTTTGGCTGGTAATTGATCCAATCGCATCTCCATAGCATCAAGCTTTGCGGCAATATCCTCCAGCGATATGATTGAAGTTTTAGGTTGTGTTTAGCAGTTTGCTGTTTAGCGGGCATTTT
>JAEKOY010000659.1:0-22352 GCA_021234595.1 Delia radicum | reverse complement strand
TTTTAAGTTCTAATATATGAAAAAAATTTCTTTGGGTGTATATTTAAATTTTTTAGCGGTGTAACATATTTTTAAATGTGAAAAATGCAATGAGATCTATAATTAATTAGCTTTTAATTAATCTCATCAAAACTGTAATTTTAATAATTTTAATTTGCTTGAAACCTAAAACCGCCATAATTTTGCGCCGTTAAAGATAACTGATTAACTCGAATGGATTTAGTATGATTAAATATAGACTAACATAATCCTATATATACAAAAGGTTATTCATGTTATACAAAAAAAAAATTAAAATACTTTACCTCAAAGTGTCGAAAATTTTTGATGTTCGCCATATTCATTTAGTGTTTTTTTTTTTATTACGATTTAATTATAATAAACGTATTAAATATTACGCCCCACAAATAAATTTAAAACAAGTTAGAAATTTATAGTCGGTCATGAACGACCATATAATACCAAACAGACTTCAACGATTAGAGTTATACTATTATTTGTCTTTCCTCTATCTATATTGGAGATAAATATGTAGAAATAAATTGCAGCAAACGTAAAAATTATGTTATCTTTAGAGTTGATCATTCATAATATATGTTGAATCAGTGATGCAAAAGGTGGCACAATAGGGACATTGTGGCACTTTTGACTGTTTGATGGCCCTGTGGTACTTTCTTATCTATTTTGGCCCTTTCAGCTCAAAATTGAACCTTACTACTTTAAACCGTTTAGTTCAGACTTTTATGAAATTTGCCAGATTTTTTTTATTCGATGAGAGCATATGCTAGTTCCTTAGAGAATGAAAAACGGGGAGTTGTTTAATTTTTTATAAAAATCGCATTCAAAATCATATATTTTCGTACCAGGAGGTCAGGTTTTAAAATTTTTGAATGCAGGACGATAACATTTTTAAATCTTTTTATATTTGTCCAAATTTTTAAAAGAAGTGCCGCAAATCATTTTTTATTAAAAAATGTGTTTTTGGAGGCTTTTTAAAATGTTATGTTATCGCAAGAGCGGAAATAATTTATGAGAATTCATAAAATATGTTAAACTTTATTGTCAGAGGGGTTTGTCTTGCATTTTTAAAAAATCATTAACATGACGAACTCTAATTAACAAATTAATATTATTTTTTACAGTTATATTAGTTTTTTGTTTTTATATACATCGAGATTATTTTTATATTATTTTCAATTTATAACGAGCTTTCAACCTCCGTATATTTACAAAAATAAAGCAAATCAAACATATTAGCTAGTTGATACTAGTATTTCGATCTGGCTAAAGATCTCATCAGAACCCGAAGTTTTAGAAAAGCTAGAGCCTATATAATAGGCAGAACTTTAACAAAAAACCTATTAATAATCAATGTTGCTCCATTCTTGTCTTCTTAGTAATCACCCACGTGGTTAGGTCTTTTCCTAACAAGCATCATGACGTTACTAAATTTTTGAAGACCAAAAATGTTCTATTTATATAAAAATTTTTAGTGTGTACTCTGGCTCAAGTAATATTTTTTACAGTTATATTAGTTTTTTGTTTTTATATACATCGAGATTATTTTTATATTATTTTCAATTTATAACGAGCTTTCAACCTCCGTATATTTACAAAAATAAAGCAAATCAAACATATTAGCTAGGTTGATACTAGTATTTCGATCTGGCTAAAGATCTCATCAGAACCCGAAGTTTTAGAAAAGCTAGAGCCTATATAATAGGCAGAACTTTAACAAAAAACCTATTAATAATCAATGTTGCTCCATTCTTGTCTTCTTAGTAATCACCCACGTGGTTAGGTCTTTTCCTAACAAGCATCATGACGTTACTAAATTTTGAAGACCAAAAATGTTCTATTTATATAAAAAATTTTAGTGTGTACTCTGGCTCAAGTAATATTTTTTACAGTTATATTAGTTTTTTGTTTTTATATACATCGAGATTATTTTTATATTATTTTCAATTTATAACGAGCTTTCAACCTCCGTATATTTACAAAATAAAGCAAATCAAACATATTAGCTAGGTTGATACTAGTATTTCGATCTGGCTAAAGATCTCATCAGAACCCGAAGTTTTAGAAAAGCTAGAGCCTATATAATAGGCAGAACTTTAACAAAAAACCTATTAATAATCAATGTTGCTCCATTCTTGTCTTCTTAGTAATCACCCACGTGGTTAGGTCTTTTCCTAACAAGCATCATGACGTTACTAAATTTTGAAGACCAAAAATGTTCTATTTATATAAAAAATTTTTAGTGTGTACTCTGGCTCAAGTAATATTTTTTACAGTTATATTAGTTTTTTGTTTTTATATACATCGAGATTATTTTTATATTATTTTCAATTTATAACGAGCTTTCAACCTCCGTATATTTACAAAAATAAAGCAAATCAAACATATTAGCTAGGTTGATACTAGTATTTCGATCTGGCTAAAGATCTCATCAGAAACCCGAAGTTTTAGAAAAGCTAGAGCCTATATAATAGGCAGAACTTTAACAAAAAACCTATTAATAATCAATGTTGCTCCATTCTTGTCTTCTTAGTAATCACCCACGTGGTTAGGTCTTTTCCTAACAAGCATCATGACGTTACTAAATTTTGAAGACCAAAAATGTTCTATTTATATAAAAAATTTTAGTGTGTACTCTGGCTCAAGTAATATTTTTTACAGTTATATTAGTTTTTTGTTTTTATATACATCGAGATTATTTTTATATTATTTTCAATTTATAACGAGCTTTCAACCTCCGTATATTTACAAAAAATAAAGCAAATCAAACATATTAGCTAGGTTGATACTAGTATTTCGATCTGGCTAAAGATCTCATCAGAACCCGAAGTTTTAGAAAAGCTAGAGCCTATATAATAGGCAGAACTTTAACAAAAAACCTATTAATAATCAATGTTGCTCCATTCTTGTCTTCTTAGTAATCACCCACGTGGTTAGGTTCTTTTCCTAACAAGCATCATGACGTTACTAAATTTTGAAGACCAAAAATGTTCTATTTATATAAAAAATTTTTAGTGTGTACTCTGGCTCAAGTAATATTTTTTACAGTTATATTAGTTTTTTGTTTTTATATACATCGAGATTATTTTTATATTATTTTCAATTTATAACGAGCTTTCAACCTCCGTATATTTACAAAAATAAAGCAAATCAAACATATTAGCTAGGTTGATACTAGTATTTCGATCTGGCTAAAGATCTCATCAGAACCCGAAGTTTTTAGAAAAGCTAGAGCCTATATAATAGGCAGAACTTTAACAAAAACCTATTAATAATCAATGTTGCTCCATTCTTGTCTTCTTAGTAATCACCCACGTGGTTAGGTCTTTTCCTAACAAGCATCATGACGTTACTAAATTTTGAAGACCAAAAATGTTCTATTTATATAAAAAATTTTTAGTGTGTACTCTGGCTCAAGTAATATTTTTTACAGTTATATTAGTTTTTTGTTTTTATATACATCGAGATTATTTTTAAATTATTTTCAATTTATAACGAGCTTTCAACCTCCGTATATTTACAAAAATAAAGCAAATCAAACATATTAGCTAGGTTGATACTAGTATTTCGATCTGGCTAAAGATCTCATCAGAACCCGAAGTTTTAGAAAAGCTAGAGCCTATATAATAGGCAGAACTTTAACAAAAAACCTATTAATAATCAATGTTGCTCCATTCTTGTCTTCTTAGTAATCACCCACGTGGTTAGGTCTTTTCCTAACAAGCATCATGACGTTACTAAATTTTGAAGACCAAAAATGTTCTATTTATATAAAAAATTTTTAGTGTGTACTCTGGCTCAAGTAATATTTTTTACAGTTATATTAGTTTTTTGTTTTTATATACATCGAGATTATTTTTATATTATTTTTCAATTTATAACGAGCTTTCAACCTCCGTATATTTACAAAAATAAGCAAATCAAACATATTAGCTAGGTTGATACTAGTATTTCGATCTGGCTAAAGATCTCATCAGAACCCGAAGTTTTAGAAAAGCTAGAGCCTATATAATAGGCAGAACTTTAACAAAAAACCTATTAATAATCAATGTTGCTCCATTATTGTCTTCTTAGTAATCACCCACGTGGTTAGGTCTTTTCCTAACAAGCATCATGACGTTACTAAATTTTGAAGACCAAAAATGTTCTATTTATATAAAAAATTTTTAGTGTGTACTCTGGCTCAAGTAATATTTTTTACAGTTATATTAGTTTTTTTGTTTTTATATACATCGAGATTATTTTTATATTATTTCAATTTATAACGAGCTTTTCAACCTCCGTATATTTACAAAAATAAAGCAAATCAAACATATTAGCTAGGTTGATACTAGTATTTTCGATCTGGCTAAAGATCTCATCAGAACCCGAAGTTTTAGAAAAGCTAGAGCCTATATAATAGGCAGAACTTTAACAAAAAACCTATTAATAATCAATGTTGCTCCATTCTTGTCTTCTTAGTAATCACCCACGTGGTTAGGTCTTTTCCTAACAAGCATCATGACGTTACTAAATTTTGAAGACCAAAAATGTTCTATTTATATAAAAAATTTTTAGTGTGTACTCTGGCTCAAGTAATATTTTTTACAGTTATATTAGTTTTTTGTTTTTATATACATCGAGATTATTTTTATATTATTTTCAATTTATAACGAGCTTTCAACCTCCGTATATTTACAAAAATAAAGCAAATCAAACATATTAGCTAGGTTGATACTAGTATTTCGATCTGGCTAAAGATCTCATCAGAACCCGAAGTTTTAGAAAAGCTAGAGCCTATATAATAGGCAGAACTTTAACAAAAACCTATTAATAATCAATGTTGCTCCATTCTTGTCTTCTTAGTAATCACCCACGTGGTTAGGTCTTTTCCTAACAAGCATCATGACGTACTAAATTTTGAAGACCAAAAATGTTCTATTTATATAAAAAATTTTTAGTGTGTACTCTGGCTCAAGTAATATTTTTTACAGTTATATTAGTTTTTTGTTTTTATATACATCGAGATTATTTTTATATTATTTTCAATTTATAACGAGCTTTCAACCTCCGTATATTTACAAAATAAAGCAAATCAAACATATTAGCTAGGTTGATACTAGTATTTCGATCTGGCTAAAGATCTCATCAGAACCCGAAGTTTTAGAAAAGCTAGAGCCTATATAATAGGCAGAACTTTAACAAAAAACCTATTAATAATCAATGTTGCTCCATTCTTGTCTTCTTAGTAATCACCCACGTGGTTAGGTCTTTTCCTAACAAGCATCATGACGTTACTAAATTTTGAAGACCAAAAATGTTCTATTTATATAAAAATTTTTAGTGTGTACTCTGGCTCAAGTAATATTTTTTACAGTTATATTAGTTTTTTGTTTTTATATACATCGAGATTATTTATTTTAGTCAAAATCTAATAATCGAATTTTTTAAAAAATATGGCCCTACAGGGATGATAAATGGGATTTTCAAAAAGTACCAACCAGCATAAAAAATAGTACTTTTTCGACCCTCATACACAGAAAAAAATATGGGCCAAAAATATCTAATTAATCGATTGTTTGAATATCAATGGCAATTTAAACAATTTTTTTAATTGATTCAATTAAAAAATTTATTGAATTTTCTAATATATCAGTACAGTGTTGACAACATGTAAACAAAATGTTTAAAAATTTGGCAAACTATTTTTTTTGTATTTTATTTAGATTAAATAATTAAACAAAGGTGTAATTATATCAATATATTATTTATTTTAAAAAAATCGCAAATGATTAACTTTTAATAAGTTGAATAGTTTACCGATTTCAAATACATGCGAAATCCTAGGCATTTCACTAGAGTTTGCAACACTCTTTTTGTTGAGATATTCGTGTACGCACGAAAACTTAATTTAGTTTCGTGTTTTATCTGTGGTAATAAAAGTGCACATGTGGATTTAAATAAACCTTATCAAAAAAGGACAATTAAACTATTATTTTTGTAAATAATTAAATTTTCAATAAGGATAAGTTTAAGGACAATTAAACTATTATTTTTGTAAATAATTAAATTTTCAATAAGTATAAGTTGTGTGTGAATTTTTTAAGAAAGCAATTCAGTTACAAGAAAAAGTTCAAGACAAGACAAGCAAAACAAAAATTTTGTCTTTACTTTTATTTGTTTTCTTATAATACATTTTTATATTAAAAAGCTTTAATTTTATTATAAATAAAATGTCAATTTAATTTACAAACCTACATTTCTTTTTTTATTTAATGGGGGCATATAACAAAACTAAAAAAATACGAGTTTTCAATTAAAACTACGATTGTTTTCTTCTCAAGTTTCAATTAAAGTTTTAATCAATTTAACTAAACTTTTTAATTGAGGTTGTAAAGAAAAACAATAACTCTTTTAATTGATATTATTATTATTTTAATTGAAAGAGTTTTAATAAACTGTCTGCAAATTTTTTTAGTTAATACTATCATTTCAGTCGTAGGTGCAAAATCAATTAAAATATTAATTGATTCAATAAAAGTTTTAATTGAAACCCGTTTTTAGTTTTTTCTGTGTAGTACTAAATACAAGTTTTTATTATAAATTAACGTTTTTAAAGTTTATTTGTATATAAAAACAAAATTTAGTTGATTTTAGTTACAGAATTTATAAAAATTATCAGACTATTTCTTAAATTCACCTTTTTTGCAAGGAAATCTATTTCATTACTCATTCGATTTTAGAATCACAATGCAAATTTGAAGATGTTGGCAATGGCCATTTTTAATTGTACTTTTTTAAGATATTTATTTTTCACTTTTCGAACACTTTTTTTTACTCGAACTCAAATAAAATCATCTTTAATCAATTACATTTACAACGATTGGATCCAAATAAATACATTTGATAAATGTTAATTTATGAATGGGTAATTGAATTAAATGTTGAATCTTGAAGTTTCTCTGAAGTTTCTAAAAATAGAACTGTTGTGTTGTTGGAGTTGTAATTCTGAGATTATGTATGCAAGAACAAAAACACCGTATATTGAATAAAACTAGTTTTAATCGCAACAAAACTCGACCTGACGATAGATCAGTGCGCTAAAGCGCTCTGTCTAACGTGTGGTGCGAGTGCATGTGGCATTAGAAATCAGTTTATCTATACCACGGTCAGTGATTGCACAGAAAATTCATATAGACGCAATCGAACAAATAAAAACATAACAAATATTACATTATTCAAAAAAAAACAGGGTCACTGACGAAGGTTCAATACCAGAAACTGCGCAGTCTGATTCAGGAAAATTTAAAAATTTACAATGTAGTTATGATTTTTAGAAATACTCTCATTCTTCTCTACCACGTCTATCACAATTAAAATTAAATAAATTGCATATTAATTATAGTATTAATTACAATTGTGTGAAAAAGACGTTAATTCAAACTCAATCTTTAATTTTTATTTATATGTAACAGTACTAAAGAGTCAAAGGAGTACCATAGTACTTTTCCCGGATCAAATAGTACCAAAAAAGTACTATAGTACTAACTTTATCATTCATGTGGCCCTATCAATGGTATTTTGGCTCTTTTAAATTGTCAATTTGGTCCAAAACAAAAAACCTCAAAATGCCATCACTGGTTGAAATAGTTATTTGGCAATATTCGTTAACTTATACACTTATATAAATAAACCTGTAAAAATAGCAGAAAAAGCTATAAAAAAATAAGTTAAAAATTACCTTGCAGAAAAACTGCTAAATTTAACAGATTTGTTTTGCTAAATTTAATAAAATAAGAACAGTAAAAATAACTCCGTTAACTTTACAAAATTTTAGTTGATGTGAATTTTAATTAATTGAAAATAGCATTTAAAAATTTTTACTAAATATTTGTAGACTCAAAATAGCAAACAAAAACTGTAATATTAACAAAATGTTTGCTATATTTACCTTAAATTTAGTTAGAATGCAACTAACAGTTTATTTTGCTAAAATCATCAGAAATTTGCTAAAAAAATTGTATATTGTTGATTTCATATGAGCAGACTTTAATTCACATTAAAAAAACCTAATAAAAAATTTTAAAAAATTTCACATTTTTTAATGATTTTTTTGTCTACTAATATTTAGTAAATGTTTATAATGATTTTAGCAGATTTTTTTTTTGTTACTTTCAAATAACTAGAATTAAGTTAATATATAGCTAAATATATGTAAATTCAACAGATTTATTTTTTGCTATTCTTATATTACTAATATTCAGTAAAAAATTTGCTAATTTTAGCAGTTTATTCTGCAAAGTCCTTTCTACCTAGTTTTTAGTAGCTTTTTTCTATTTTTACAGGTTTATTTCTATGAGTGTAGTTAAGATAAGACGACACCAAAAAAAGTGAAGGAAAATAAGACAAAAAAAAAACAAAAACAAACAAAAATAATTTAATTTTTGAAGAATTTAATGACATTTAATAAATTATAAAAAGAAAACACAAAAATATAACTAATTTGATTCTTTAAAAGGGTGTTTTAATGTATATGATGTCTTATAAAAAATATGTTTATTAGTGATATAAGATATGCTTATACATAGTGCCATATGTATACTATAAATTAATAAATAAGTATATACGACATTAAATGATGTAAAATACAATTATGTAAGATTCCATATATGATACAATAATAACAATTTAGTTTTATATATGGTTATATATGTTCTAACATCTAACATCATTATATGGTCTAATATATTAATATGCGTATAAGATATAATTATATATTGTTATATATAACCCAATACAAAGTTATATATGCGGCAGATGTCTAAATTAGTTTTCTTTAGTTTTTTTTTTTAATTTTACTTAAAATTATCATGGGATTAAAGTAATTCCAATTTAATCTCAAAATATCATATTCGATCCAAAAAAAATTACTTATCTTTTTGGATCTAATTAGATCCAATAGATCTAAATTATTCCCATGAGATATTTTGGGATCTATCATGATCTTAAATTAGATATTATGGGATCCCAAAATTTTGAGATGAATTTTGATCTAATTTAATCCGGCAATATATTCTAGGGTTATAATCGTATATACGGGATACCCAAATTTTTGAGATAAAATTATATAAGAATAAATATCGATCTATATAAAATGAGATTTGATTTTGTATTTTAGATAAACAATAACAGCTTAAGCCCCATACAGATAAGCCAAGTTCTGAATCAGAGTCACCTTTGCAAAGAAATGACTTCAGACCTACCAAAAGCATCTGACCTACCAAAAACATCTGACCTACCAGAAGCATCATCTGTGTGGTCGCCAGTAGTTCGTGGAGTTTCGAAACAAGAAGCTGAAGCTCCGTAGAATTAAACAAGGAGTCCCGACTGGTCAAATTTATATTCTATGCTGACGATAGTACGATACTGACGACGGGTCACAATACTGAAAGAAAGGTTATCAGCAAGATCCTACTAACTTCTTTACTGAAAAAATCCTGCAAAATCCTCGGCGACTCTTTTACCACTTGGACGAAAGAAATAATGCTGGAACTGAATGTATTAGTCGATGTCGTCAAAATTCAGACACAAAAACACCCCAAGATTCTTGGGGTTACAGCCTTTTTATGGCCTGCGCTCATACCACTGCAATTTACAATAAAATGTAGAGTCGGAACAATGTCCTCAAGTCGCTAGCAGACAGCTCTTGGGATACGGACATTGTTGACAATCTACAAAGCTATTAGCCGGTCAGTGGTAGATTATGCTGTGTCAGTGGTAGCCTAGAGCCCAGCACTACCCAGTAGAGAAAACTACAAACCTGCCAAAACTCAGACCTCAGGACTATAACCGAATGCATACAGATATCATCATTACAAACATCTTCATGACGAAATGAAGGTCCTTGTAGTAGAGCTAAGGTCCTTGCATAGCTAATGCTGACGAACAGTTTCTGCTGGGATGTCATCGAAAGGGCCATCCGAATCACCATCTTACGAAATTATAAACCCCGAGACTTGTCAGAAAGGACCTTCATATTTTCGAGGGCCAAAGACCAACGGTATATGAGGAATCCCTTGGACGAAGTATCCTACAGGCAGGTATCAATGATATTCATCGAGACAAGGTAAAACGACGCCATCAATAGAGGTCGTGCCCTCTATCTCGAAGATCAAGAGTTTTATCGACACAAATTTGTTCGGGATGGTCTCAGATGGGGCCCACCACCCCGAATTTTTTTATTTGTTATAAGCAAACCAGTTTTTAAAACGAGTGATAATAAAAAACTGACTTTTGGCCGTCCTCACCAAAAGTGTACCACTGCGCGACTGTCGCTTAATTTTATTAATGTCGTTAGTGGTCAGTCGACCTAATTGTGTTTAATCTCTAAGAGTTTTTTTTAAGTTTTTTTAGAAACGAGTAGCTAGCAATATTTTTCAACCAATTCAATTGTTTTAATATCTTATCAAAACAAAAGACAACAAACAACTACTAACACTACAAAATATGAAACAACCAATGAAAAGAAAATTTAAAACCGTTAAACAAAAGCAAAGTAAACACAAAAGAAAAACAAAACCAATGAATGAATTGATTGAATGAATGGAATAGTCAATATATAACAACAAATTGAGAAACAAGTTACACAAAAAATTAACAACAAAAAATACAAAACAAAATTTTGACATGTATGTGACAATATTAAGGTCAATCAAAAGTAATACAACAAAAATAGCATTTCAACGAAACATAAAACATAAATGGTGTGTAATAAGAAATAAAAAGAAAAAAAAATAACTTAAAAATAGAAATATTATTTTAATGTTAGAAAATTAAAACTCACCTGTTGTAAGACAAGGATGGAGTAGTTAAAGCTGTTTAACCGAGGGTTATTAGCGGTTTTTATAGAGATGAGTGTTGCTTTTGCAGTTGTTAGAAGTGACGTTATTAGCTGGACCACGGTCAGACATAATCAGATGTCGGTATTTGTCGTAGACTAAAAACCGAAAAAAATATATAAACACACGAATAAAAAAAGAAACAAAAACTACAACAACTAGAAAAAAAACTATTAACAAATTAAGAAAAAAAAAGAGCCAAGGCAAACTTTAGAAGAAATTCTATTTGCACGTCATGATTCGCCTCAGACGAACGAAAGTGCAATGACAAAATACATTCAGTTATTAATTCGTTTTACGACAAACGTCTTGGAAACCCCCCTATAAATCTATTCGTCAAGTCAAAAAAACGCATATTTGCAATTTATGTATTGTATTTATTTCTTCTCTCCTTTTGCAACTTTTCGCTGTGTTGCCAGAACATGGGGTTTTTGCAAAATTCGGAATTTGAAAATTATTAAAAATAACTTTTAACATGGAAGAAGGCGGACTTGCATCAAAGCTTTTGCTGTCGGTAAATATATTTCTGCACTGTTAGATTTAAAACTTATGATCCTACTGATTCGTATATTGTCTGTTTACCCGAAGTGTCGAAGAGTAAGCAGAGTAATTTTTATACATTTGAATATCATTCAAAACAAAAATTTTAGAACCGGTTACCTCTGAATCTATTTCAGAACAGGTTCTTAATCCAACTGTTTGTGAAACACATAATAGCTGTTTGTATGGTAATCAGTAGATGCTTTTAACTAAAATTACAATTGCTATGTATGGAAAAATACAAAACAAATATGAACTTTATATATCATTCATATTTTCTATATAAGAACACTCAAAATAGTTTGACAGTAGAATCAGCTGAAAATTACTATCAACCTACCGTCCTCATACAGGGGTATTATACACATCAACAACGCTGTGAATTTCGTGTAATCAAAATAGGTATGAGGACTAAAGTTTAAAACAACTGTATATTTAGTTAAAAAGGCTACAAAGTTAATGCCTGTTCGAATAACTAAAAATGTAGTTTTTTGAACAGTTGAGAAACAACTTATAAATGCAGTAAAATTAATAAACTAACAATGTCGTAAAATAACTGACAATATTTAACTACAAACATTTGCAACAACTGAAATAAACGACTGCCTTTTTAAACAGTTATTTTTTGACATTACAATAAACAAATTTATTTCCTACGTCCCTACTTAAAATGCAAAGTCAAAATTCCCAAACGGTACTAGAGTTATGACGTTTTTATTCATTGGTGAATTATAACAAATATAAACTAAATGAGTATTTTTAAAAACTCATCAAAATCTTCTATTTTTAAATAACTACCAAAAATTAATTGTTTACTGCAAAATTACTGTTTTGGTAGTTGGAACTTTTGGTGCTTCAAACAACTGTTGAAAAAAATACAGTAATTTTCATCAGTTGTTTTTTTTTTTTAATAACTGTCATAATAGTTGTTTTTTATTATTTCAATGAAAAACAACTGATTACTGCTGTCATGTATTTACTGTAACAATTTTTTTAATTCAACCTCCTCATGTCCTAGCCTGGAGGAGGTTGACGTCCTAGTCTTGTTGTCTGTTAACTCATAAGGTCGTAGAGTAAACAATTTTTTTGCATTAGAAAACTATTTCCAGAAAAAAATTTTAACACATTTTAGCTGTTTGTGTAGTAATCAGTAGTTTTTTTTAACTAAATTACAGTTGCTTTTGCCAATCATTTCATATTTTCTTTTTTTAGAGTTTAAGCCAGGGATGGCAGGCGATCGATTCAAAACCTCTTCAACTGACTATCGTTATCCCCTAAAATGTAGTTACCGATATAACTGAAATACCAAAAACCCTACATGTACCAAAATAACTAAAAATACTGTTACCCTTAAAATATCGTTACCGAAATTACTGAAAAAACCATTATCCTTAAATACCGTTACCGTTAAAGCTAAAATACCGTTATCGAAATAATTAAAATACCCTTATCGCAAAAAACACCTTTACCGAAATAACTGAAATATCTATACCCCTAAATAACCGTTGCCGAAATAAAAAAAAACTAACAACAACCGCTTTGAATCGGTTACCATCCATGATTTAAAAACAGAAAATTCCTTTTATTTTGGGTTAAGAGGCACAAAAACCGGAACGCCTATCAACATATCCTATATCAAAAAAGTTTGACAGTTGTTTGTGTAGTAATCAGAAGTTGTTGAATACTATCGGAACATCCTATAACTTTTAAAAATGACTGCAACTGTAGGTTTTGCTTTGACATTTCTAAAATAAACAGATACAGTATACACGTCGAGAAACCACGGAACGCTATACTCCTCAGGAGCGCGGAGTGAACGCGAACGTGAACTTCACTCACAGATTTACATTAAGTCCTACGCGAACTGGTCCGTCCGTAACGAAAATGACTGGAAACAGGACGTGACCGAAAGCGGCACCGGAAGACTTATTAGGAATCCTTCCGAAGAGACTATTGCCGCTGTGGGTGAGCCGTCAACGTCTGTCAGACGATATTCCACTCTATACCACTCTCACGATCTCTTGAATCTCAACGACGTAGAGGACGATTTTCGGCCAAAATTTATCATAAACCATTTATCGCCCAATTTACCGCTTAACTTTAAGAAAAATTTTCAGTTTGAGGTTATTTTTTTGTTTGTTTACAAAATTTTGTTGTTGTGAAGCCAAAATCCAGTTTTGAGGCCGACTTGTAACTGGATGTAGCTAGATTTTAAATCAGATTTCGTTTAAGTGTAAATTTCATTATAAGTGTATTTTATAGTTATGAAACACTAATCGATTTTGTTATTCCTTTTTAAATAGTAAAATAAAAAATAAATGTTAAATATTATTAATTTTCCATTGGTTTTACATTTATGCCGGGTAAATATTCTGTATTTTTTTAACTTACTAAATTTACTGAAATTAATGTGTAATTATTGTTTTGCAACGCAGTGTATAAAGAAAATGTGTTAATTAAACAAAACATATGTAGAGAATACATTAAATGACACAGATTAACTTTAAAATTCAATTAAAATTGCTTAAAAGCATAAACATTAATTAATTAAAAGTACGGACGTTTTTTCGAAACTCTCATAAAACTAGTTCAGGATTCTAGAAGAGAGCGTTGGGAAACGGCTTTGTTACACCCAATTAAATGGAATTTTTTATTGAAATACAAAACAATTCATATTCCACTTACTTATTTTTGTTTACGGCGAAGACAATTTGTGCAAATAACATTTTAACCCTCTAACAGTAAGGCTGCCTCAGGGCAGTCTTCAAAAATTTACCACAAATGCGTCAAATGAGGCGTTATATACTTAGAAATTAATATATTCCGATAGCAAAACTAAATTTTCTAAATATTTTGCAAAAGAAATTTTTCGTGTGCCGTCCACGGTTTGAAAGCGAGAAAGCTTCAAAATCAAAATTTCGTAAAACTTCAAAAAGTAATTATTTAAAAAAAATAAATAGTTTTCAAAAAATCTAAAAAACCAATTTATAGTTGACTAAAAACTCTTTATAATAAAATACAAGTAAGATTAAAGCTTTATCTTTAATATTAAGTCCTTAGGTTAGGATAGGTCGAAAAGAGGATCGGAGAAGGGAAAAATGCTTCCATAATCCGACTCAAGTCCCCTGAGGATTTACACTTAAGCCAGAATGTCGGCTTGTTGTGCGCTCTAAACAATCGGTCCTATGTCACCTTTCTACCTCAGGAAGCTCCGTCGCTCTGACGAAACTTCTCAACTTTTTCCATCCTATGCCCCTAAGATCCCCTAATGTGGATATTGGGTCACTGGATAGTATTTCGACCCGGATCCCTGCAAATGCCGGGCATTCACATATTAAGTCCTTACTTTAGTCCAAAGACTCACTTATAAACTAATAGACGGATTATTATGAAATTTTGCAGAAAGAAAACAATAAGTATTAATAGCAAAGCGTTGAAGTTTGAACAGTATAAATTAAAGTTTCGATACTTTTTCGCCTAATTTCGCTTTTTCGAAAAAGCGAAATCGTAATATCTTTTGAAATAGGAGCAGAAAAAAAAATAGTTTTTGGAGAAATAATTTTGGTAAGAGAAATAATTTTTGTTCAAAACTTGTCTATTATATGCTTTAAGGGTGAATTAGCCAAGCGTAACCGTAAACGTATCTCGGTGTACGAAATTTAATAAGTCAAATAAGAATAGAATACATTTTGTGTATCTTGTTGTTTCATTCATATGCATTAAACATATAGAAAACGTAAACGGACAACAAAATTATATTTTGATTAGATTTTCTTTGTGTTTTACGTATTCTATATGTTTAATGAATATGAATGAAACAACAAGATACACAAAATATCTTTACTCTTATTTTACTTATTAAATTTCGTACACCGAGATACGTTTACGTTTACGCTTGGCTAATTCACCCTTTAGTTTTCAAAATGCACTCTAAATATTTTGGCTCATATCGCCTAAATTAGGCAACGAAGATTTCCTTAGGCAGGAATGAAATCCGGATAGGGACACGCCTACATCAGATTGCTTTTCACAATTTGTTAAATAAGTTTTGGGATTTTAGCACATTTAATTACTATAAATGCAATTAATGTTTATCCCGATGAAAATAAATTTAAATAACAAATATGCAGGTGCTTGTGCAAATTTAAATGTAACTGACACTAATAGAAAACATATGATTTTCTATTGTTGATTTACTTGAATAAACGTCACTACATTGCTAGGTCTGTCAAAAAAACAGAGTAGTATTTGGAAGATGACAAAGCCAATTGTGACAATTTTTTGTTGTTGTTTTGGTTTTTCTTTGATATTTTAAATTTTGAATCTCGCTCCTAGACGAGGACAAGAAATTCTCATTGAGTTTGTGATTTAACATAACAAATATCTCTAGAAATTCTAATAACAAAGTCCCCTGAAGATTTCCTTAGGCAGGAATGAAATCCGGATAGGGACACGCCTACATCAGATTGCTTTTCACAATTTGTTAAATAAGTTTTGGGATTTTAGCACATTTAATTACTATAAATGCAATTAATGTTTATCCCGATGAAAATAAATTTAAATAACAAATATGCAGGTGCTTGTGCAAATTTAAATGTAACTGACACTAATAGAAAACATATGATTTTCTATTGTTGATTTACTTGAATAAACGTCACTACATTGCTAGGTCTGTCAAAAAAACAGAGTAGTATTTGGAAGATGACAAAGCCAATTGTGACAATTTTTTGTTGTTGTTTTGGTTTTTTCTTTGATATTTTAAATTTTGAATCTCGCTCCTAGACGAGGACAAGAAATTCTCATTGAGTTTGTGATTTAACATAACAAATATCTCTAGAAATTCTAATAACAAAGTCCCCTGAAGATTTCCTTAGGCAGGAATGAAATCCGGATAGGGACACGCCTACATCAGATTGCTTTTCACAATTTGTTAAATAAGTTTTGGGATTTTAGCACATTTAATTACTATAAATGCAATTAATGTTTATCCCGATGAAAATAAATTTAAATAACAAATATGCAGGTGCTTGTGCAAATTTAAATGTAACTGACACTAATAGAAAAACATATGATTTTCTATTGTTGATTTACTTGAATAAACGTCACTACATTGCTAGGTCTGTCAAAAAAACAGAGTAGTATTTGGAAGATGACAAAGCCAATTGTGACAATTTTTTGTTGTTGTTTTGGTTTTTCTTTGATATTTTAAATTTTGAATCTCGCTCCTAGACGAGGACAAGAAATTCTCATTGAGTTTGTGATTTAACATAACAAATATCTCTAGAAATTCTAATAACAAGTCCCCTGAAGATTTCCTTAGGCAGGAATGAAATCCGGATAGGGACACGCCTACATCAGATTGCTTTTCACAATTTGTTAAATAAGTTTTGGGATTTTAGCACATTTAATTACTATAAATGCAATTAATGTTTATCCCGATGAAAATAAATTTAAATAAAAAAAAAAAAAAAAAAAAAAAAAAAAAAAAAAAAAAAAAAAAAAAAAAAAAAAAAAAATCGTTCAGATTATTGCTTTAATCGCAAAGCCACATGTAATAGGAACAAAATGAGATATCGATCATAAAAATCGATTGATTTTTTCGAATTTATTCACAATTAAGTGAATTCGCTCATTTTCACCAAATTTTAGTTTTTTGTCTGATATACATAAAATTGAGTAGTTAATGTTCTTCTTTTCGATTGATTGAATTTTGAAAACATTTTCCCCATGCTATGTACAAATTTTCACATCAAAAATGCATTACATAGTAACATTCGTGTATTTTTTGGCAAAACCCTACCTAGAATATACTGATTCTATTCTTCGGAAAGACATTTGTGTTGGATGAGCTTAAATGTAAATAAATAAATAAATTAAATAGTAGAAAATTTATATTTTATTATTCACATTTTTTATTATAATAAATAAAACAAGAAAATAAATAAATAAATATGTATTATAAACTACAAACTCTGAAATTTTCTTTTAGTCGATTTTCTACTATTGTTGAATAACGAAGTGTTACTCTGAATACTCCAGCAAAAATCAGCCATCATGTGTGCATCCCAGCGAAACTGGTATCGTTCCTCCATTGTCCGGATATCTTGGTGGAATCGTTCGCCCTGTTCTTCACTCAAGTCTCCTAGATTTTCAGGAAAACGATCTAAGTGACTGTGCAGGTAGTGTACTTTGATGCTCATGTTGCATCCAAGATTCTGGAAGTGAGTTAACATCTCTTCAACGTGCGCAACGTAATCATCACCCTTGTTATTTCCTAAGAAATTTTGAATAACCCATACAAACGAATCCCATGCATTCTTCTCAATTTCTGACATTGAACTGCCAAATTCAGTATCGTTCACCAATTTGCGAATTTGTGGGCGATCAAATATGCCTGCTTTCAGCTTTTCCATACTTAGATTGGGAAACTTCCTTGAAATATACTGGAAACATTCACTATCTTTGTTAAGTGCTTTAACATATTGTTTCATCAGACCAAGTTTAATGTGAAGAGGGGGTAATATGATGCGATCTCGGGGCACTAGAGCCACATTTATAACATTTGGCGTACCTGGAACTAGTGTTTCCCTAGAAGGCCATTGTTTTCTCTTCCAATGTTCTGTTTTAGCTCTGCTGTCCCATAAACATATAAAACAAGGATATTTTGTAAAGCCGCTTTGTTGGCCTAAGAGGAAATTTACCATCTTAAGATCAACACAAATTACTTTATCTTCTTCATGACCAATGCAATTACAGAGTATTCTTCTTTTACTTTGGTTGAATGTGCGATCGGCAAGGAGTGAAATTTATTTCCATTATGCAAAAGGACACACTTCAAGCTGCGTTTTGATGAGTCGATAAATAAACGCCATTCGTTTGAATCATATCTCTGTAAGCCCATGGCAGTCATCAAACCAGAAATATCTGTGCAGTACACAAAGTCATCCTCTTCAGCAAAATAATGAAGTAAGTCTTTTTCTCGAGTACGGTAATACGAAACTTTAGTTTCTTTAGTTATGAGACCACCTGTTTCTTTCATCCGGGACGCAAGTAATTCAGAAGATCTTTTCGACAATCCAAGGTCTCTAATTACATCATTAAGCTGATTTTGATTCCATGGTCTCGGCGAGAAATGTTTGTGTGGGATGAACTCGTCATTTTCAGCTGTAGATGGTAGTGCTGGATCTGAAAAAAATTGAAATCAGGAATATGAAGAATTCAAATTTTAATTAAGAAATATTGTAATTATAAAATATTCCAAATCTATTAATTTATACTTACTTTACGTTAGAAGACTTCATAGATAAATTCAATCGACATGGAATGCATATAGTACTCGGTGTCCAATGCTGGTTCAAATTGTGCGGATAGATATTATAGCAATCTTGATATGACTTTTGCAATGAAGTTAAGAAGCACTTCCGTTTTTTCCCGGTGATATATTGGCCGCACACATAACAAAATAAATCTGGATCGTTTTTACATAAAAATGTTCTGGCTCATTTTTATTAATATTTGAAAATTGTTTTTAACTTCTAAGCTGTATGACTCTAATTTTTGTGTAGGTATTAAATGATGTTTGCGTTATCGCAAACACTTCTTGAATGAAATAAAAAGGGTCAAGGAGATCTTATAAATACTGATACTATAATTTGGGATAACCCTTTGTGTAGATACAGTTTGTGTGTGCTGCAAATTTTATATTATTCCCAAGAATCCTAAAAAACATTAAGGACTTTTACTTTCACTTCAGCGTACACGCACATTTATGAGCGTTTTATTACTATCCTACCGCAATCGTAAAAATTAAACAATCTTTTGTTTATTACTTATTTTTTTTAATTATTAGAATCATAAAAATGTCATAGAGGTTTTTCCCAAAGGGGTTTTGCCAAAATGCGTGTCGTAAAATGCACCTGAGTTTTTATGTTCTGCATTTTCATTATATATTAGGTACAATTTTCTACAGTGCTTGTAAATATGCGATACCTTCAATTAATTGTAAATAAAAATGTAAATGTAAAAATGTAAATAAAAAGTTTAATTCGCATGATATGTAGCTTTACTACAAAAAAATAAAAAGTAATATTTTTTGCAGTTTTCGATTTTTTCCAGATTTTTGTTTTTCAAATTTTTTTTTTTTTTTAGCATTTTTTTTTTTTTTGCTAACAATTTGTTTCATAACTTTGAAACTATTGATCACATTAAAAAAATTTGTACACGTTCTTTAAAGATATTGTAAACCTTAATTTTTTGTAAATTTAATTTGACAAAATCGGACTAGTTGTTTTTGAGTTATGACAACATAAGTGGAGAAATGTCTCAAAATATTGTCAATTTTACTTAAAAGATTTTTAAAAAAAAAATTATCCATAGAATTGAAAAATTTTACCATTTTTGTACTTAGGCAGCCATGATGCATCAAATCTATATAGCGGTTAGTCAAGCCTTTTTTTGCTGTTGACCTGTGTTATTAATTAATAAAATAACAAAAATATAATGTTGAAAGATCAAATAAATACAACTTTAAATCAAACTAATTTTACCACTTGAACTGTTAAACACTTATATCTGCATAATTCTGTGAATAACATTTCAGTGGCACAACTTTTTAAATATTAAATTCTTTTACAAAATTTGGAAATTCTTTAACAATAAGTCTGTTCGATTACTTTTCCTGTAAAGTTCAGTAAAAACTACTCAGTAACAAAATTACAAATAGTAAGACAAATTTACAAAAAAGTAAACGAACAGAAAATTTGTAGGAATTATTAAATTAGATAAAATAGCTTGTTTTAAATATTAAAAAAAAAATCAACTGGTCATTATGGAAAAGGAAAAAGTTAATTGAAATTATCGACCAAAAATAATTTAAATGTTTTTTAACTTCTTCCATAGTTAATTATTTAATCATTTTCACTTTCAATCCATAAACAATTAAAATTTAATTTAATTTTTGTTTACTAAAAATACAAGCATATTTTTTTATTTTTTAGTCATATGTTTTTTTCATCTTACAAATTCTTTCTGGTAAAAATGTATCCAGTAAAAACTTGTAAGTTCTTTGGCATCAAACTGTCACTTTACTCTCTCTTTTTACCAGTTTTTACTGCGTATTTGTCTAAACGAACACCTTCCAGTAAAAACTTGTACAAATTTTTGTGTTATCGAACAAACTTAATGTTATATTTTTAATTATTAAATTTTGGCACTTTATTTATATTATTAGGCCTGTTTTTTAAGCACCGAATTTATTTTTGGATTTATTTTGTTTCATTTAAAGTTGTATATATATCATCTTTCAACATGAAATATATTCGGGCTAGAGATCTGTTTGTTTCGCAAAAAAAGTCAATGCCTTGTGTTTTAACATGAAAATTTTTTTATTTTTATTTAAATCTAACTCCAATTAAATTTTATAAAAATTTAAAGAAATGTTCTAAACATATAAACACAGAAACTAAATTAAGCTAAACCCGTAATGAATTTATAAAAAAATAAATGCGGTTTGGATTAAGTTTTATTCAATTCTAGGATTTGCATTTTTGCAAAATTGTATTTCACATCATATTAGCATATAAAAGCTAGCTATCGATCAAAAAACAATGTTTTTGCTTTCAATTTTTAACGAAATAATATAAATTTAATAATCGAGCCGGCGATTTATGAGAATGATAAATAAGTAGATCTTGCTGACATATTAAATTATTGTCAAAAAATCGTCATTTTGGAAGCAAAAGTCGTCAAATAGTCATTTAGTTATTTTGGGTATTAAATATCATCAAAATGACGACAAATCGTCAAACCTGGCAACTCTGCATGCGATTGCTACTAATTCATACGTACATACATATATATATATATTCCCGTCGTTCCTATAAGGAGCATACATACATACTGTATACAAAACAACAACAATATTTTGTGAGTTTTTTTTTTGTTTTTAAGTGTTGATCATGACCATGGATGGTAACCGATTCTATGTGGTTATTGGTCGTAGTAACGCTATTTTCTTTTATTTCGGTAACGGTATTTTAGGGGAAACTATACTTCAGTTATTTCGGTAACGGGATTTTAGCGTTAACGGTATTTTAGCGTTAACGGTATTTTATTTATTTCGCTAACGGTATTTTAGCGGTAACGATATTTTAGATATTTCGGTAACTTTATTTTAGGGAAAAAGATTTTTCAATTATTTTGGTAACGGCATTTTAAGGATAACGTTATTTTAGTTATACAGGTAATGTTAATGCACACCACAATTTTTAAACCGCATTATGCCCGAGTTTAAATGACTGTCTAGTTTATGATCACACTTTGGGAAAATATATCTATTTACAGAAGTTTTTTTGTTCAGATCTTGTTAGATTATTTCGGTAACGGTATTTTAAGGTAACGGTATTTTACGGATAACGGTATTTCAAGAATATCGGTAACGGTATTTAAGCGATAACGATAGTCAGTTGAAAGGTGTTAGAATCGGGGACGGTAATTCAGCGATATTGACAGCCATCCCTGCTTGCGTATATTCTTGTGTATAAGCATTGAATGTACGTATGTATGTATGTATGTATGATGAAATAAAAAAAAAAAAATTTAGAGGTCTTCCCACATTTTCACTCATAACTTTTGAACGCGTTAACCGATTTTGATCATTTTCACTAGAAAACTGCTCATGATATCAACAAACAATTTGACTGAAAATTAGCAGTACCTCTTCTGTATTGGAGGAGTATTTTGTGTTTCCACAGACAGACGGACGGACAGACGGACAGACGGACATGGCTATATCGACTTCTCTATCCATGCTGATCAAGAATATATATAGTTTATGGGGTCCCAGAATTTTTTTAAAAGAATTACAAACATTTGACAAAGTGAATATACCCTCCTGCACTATGGGATGGAGGGTATAAA
>JAEKOY010000658.1:0-22380 GCA_021234595.1 Delia radicum | reverse complement strand
TTCTGCTTTAAAAATGTGTAGTTGTTTGGGTTGTAAACAGTTTCTTTATTTTTAATGTGAATGTCAGTCATTTCTAAAACAAATTAAATTTTTTACTAATATTGTAGTTCATTTAAAAAAACAAACCACATCAAATGACTGTTTTATGATTTTACATTCATTTTTTATAGTAGTTTTTTGTTATTTAAAAAAAATAAATATTTGTTTTATTTTTTAATACCATGTGGTTAATTTTTACTACAATTGTTAGTCATTTTTTGAAAACAAATGACAATGTTAGTTAAATTTACTGTAATGTAAGTCGTTCATTTGTTTTCAACTACATTTGTGTAAAATATAATTAAATAAAAATGTTTCCAATTAGTTGCTGGTTTTCGGGTTTTACTGATATAAAACACATGCTGTGCAAACAAAATAGTGTTTTCGTAGTAAATATTAGTTGTAAATAGCAGTGGTTTTCCAACAGTATTTTATGGTACGGTTGGTTATTTCTACCTGGGCAGTCATTAATATTAGGGGTTTAAGGGCTTTTGCCGCGTACTCGAATTAATACCATATTTGGCAGAAATATTACATAAGCGGCCTTATTAATATTTAAAGATATTAAATGTTTCCTCTACTACCTATAGTTTACAATTCCCTTGCCAAAAGTACTTCAAACTATAAGCGGATATTTCAAATAAAATCCACTTAAAACTCACTAGCACACTACAATTCCGATTGCTCATTTACAAGTTTTTATAATTTTGATGTATTTTTTAGAACTTAAATCTGATAGACAGTCCGAAACTGGGCTTCATAAATGAACATCATGTGAACTTTAAAGGGTACTTTGAAGCCTAATATAATTCTTCTTCAAAATTATTAATTATATATTTAACACTTTTCGTACTTACTGTCAGAATGTTTTTTGACCATGGTTTGCTATATTTAACTAAGTTATTTATTATAGAAAATGTTCTGTATTTGCATATAACTTTTACATTCTGTATAGAAAATTAAATGTTTTGACACTCCGTTTCAAAGAAAAGGCTTTTAACGTGAAAACCCCCATTTTTATTATCACTAACCCAGTCAGAAACTGCCAGTGGTATAAAAAATCAAGCACTGGCATATCACTAACTAGCTAACCAAGGAATTGTAAATAATGACTGGCAGAATACTTGTTTGAGACGCTTTACCAGCGTTTGTAGGTATTTGTTTGACAATAATTTCAGTGGTCTAACAGAAAAAAACATTGTCAAATAATTGGCATAGTGTTGTCAATGTTTGAAAAAGTCAGATATTTCCAACTTCTCAAAAGTCTAACCACTGGTTGAGCATTTATTTTATAGAAATGATGATGCTTTCTTTAAAAAAAGTTTGTAGTAGAAAGGTTCCGAGTTCGGTTCCAAGCATATATTTCTTTTGTGTTTTTTTTTTATAGTTTTTAAATATATTTTTTTTTTATAAAATTTATGTTTTTGATTCTGGAAAATCTAATTTAAAGCCAAATTGTTGTTTGTTTTCCCAACGTAGGCAAGTTGTCTCCAGTAAACCGTATGCCAGTACTGGCATATTTAAGCAATCGACGGTTACCCAGCAGTTATCATTTATTTACGTTTAATCTATCAATTATTATATGTTTTTGAGCTCAGTGAGTAGAGCTGGCAATCTGGCGGCCAGGGCTCGAATTTCGGCAGGACCAACAAAAGTATATATGAAATTTTTTTTTAGTTTTATTTTGGAAAATCTATTTTTTGAGACTACGTATTTTATGGTTTTCCAACATTTTTCCAATGTTGGAATTTTGTTTTCCAAGTGCTTTTCCGACACTTTTGGACTAATTATGTTATAATTTTGGGATTGAAAAAGCACATGTTGCCAGCACTTGTACCACCTGTTAAAGTAACTTTCCAGCTATTCACAGTGCTTTGTCCCCATATAAGGAGTGGACCAAAATAGAAGGAGTTTGTCGTATTTGCATACAAATTGTCAATATTAGAAAAGAGTTTTTAGAAGATTTTGTGGAGCTATAATTTTTGAACATTATTGTAAATTTTAATGAGATTTTTCTGATTTTTTGAAGGGGTACGGGAACTCAAAGATGGATTTTTATCTGAAAAATTAGAATACGAACCATAACATTTTTTTTTTTTTTTGTGTTATATTTTTGCAAAACCCTTTATTTTCACTAATGAAGACTTCCGGAATAATAAAAAAAATAATTCGAGCACCAAATTATCACAAATTATTTACTTTTGATGACCTCAAAATTAGAAATTCAGAATTTTTCAAATTAAAACTTCTTTAACTTCTGTTAAAGTATGGGTGGGAAATTCGGAAGTTTTCTGTTTAAGGTCATCAAAGTGGCCGTTAAACAAACAATTTTTATGTCGAATAAATTTAATGTTTTAATAAATTGAAAATTTGTTGTAAAAAACAATATTCAATTCAATTTTTAATAGATTTAAATAAAACTATAATTGAAAATAATATCAATTAGTTACAAATTATTTTACTACAGTTTCCTCGACAGGACTAAATTCTATTAAACTTTTAACTGAATCAAAAAATGATGTGAACAAGATTATTCAAGTTCAAGATCATTTGTTTTTTCTTAAGCAAAAAACCGTGCAATGTTTATTTATTAATTAAAAAAGTTTTCTGTCCGCTAATTTAAAGCAGACTTTATCTACTTTTAAGTGCTTACATGTTTCATTTTGCGTCACCGAAAATCTTCAGAGAACAAATATAGAAGGGGTAGAAGATTTTTACGCAAATTTTGAAGGAAAAAGATCAACGCTTTTACCCGTATTGTTTCATTTATCGAAATATGCACCAAAAACCCAAAGATATGCACTTAAAATCCTAAAATATGCACTAGAAATCCAAAAATATGCACTTAAAATTTTTGAATTTTTGAAAATCGGTTGAATTACTCGTGAGCGTTGTTTAAAATGAAATTCATTATTATTGTCTACCAAATGACAACTAAATGCTTTGTAAGGGTTACAAATGCTTTCTTTTATATTTTTTAATTAAATCTTAATTTTTATTTTTTAAAAATATGCAAAAATAGGCAATAAAATTGAAAATATGCAAAATATGCAAGAAACAATTTAAACATATGCATTAAAATATGCATTTATAGTGAATTTTAATCGTCGATCTGTAAGTTTATGTGTGAGATTTTATTCGTTCGGTTTAGATCATGACAAATTTTTCTCTAAATTAACAGAAAAATTATAATTTTTATATGATAATTTACTTTGACTATTAGAAAAAAAACACAGAAAAAGTTATTAGACACTAGCATGAATGGAATGCATTTTCTGACCCCACTACGGTCTTCATCAACATTCTTCGTGCCATTTAGTGTTAATCGTAAATATCTTCTATTTAACGCACACGTTAAAGAAATTGGGTAACGTTAAATCCCACATTACTCTGTGTGTTGAGTTAGAATGAAATTTACCACAAACGATTTCTATTTATAGTGTGTTTGTTTTTTTCTCTAGTCCTTATCATAATTGCCAGTTTAACTTTCAGTTAAAACTTTAAATGGCATTCTTTTCTCTAATGTCATCATATACTAACCTTCTACATAAGCAAAGCATATCAACATACATTAAAGATTTTTTGTTAATACATATGTCGAGCATATACATTAAACGATTTTTACACTGTACCTGGTGAGTGGTTTAATAGTGAATTTTATCGTTGATCTATAGTTTATGTGTGAGATTTTATTCGTTCGGTTTTAGATCATGACAAATTTTTCTCTAAATTAACAGAAAAATTATAATTTTTATATGATAATTTATTTTGACTATTAGAAAAAAACACAGAAAAAGTTATTAGACACTAGCATTTATAGCAAAATATGCAAAATTTTACCCTTTTAAAGACAAGATTATCTGAAATACACAAATCTGGTAAAATATCAGGCTTTGCCCTAATTAAGATTTTCATACTCTGCACCCTGAAAATCTGGTGATTTCAAATCAATTTCGACGCCTAAATTTTTCAAATCGATTTCATCTACATCAAATCGCGATAAAGTGTCGGGTACTATGTTGAGGAACCCCTTGCGATGTTCAATTTTGAAGTCAACAGCTTGCAGCTTCAGACTCCAACGCGCAAGCCGGCCATTCAAGTCTTTTTGATTCATTAACCACTTTAGACTTGAATGGTCAGTAATTATCCGGAATGGCATTCCCCCGATATATGGCCTAAACCTCCCCACACAAAACTACAGCCGTCATGCACTCCAAATCGGTTACAGTGTAGTTGCGTTGTGCCCCATTGAGTTTTTGTGAGACAAAAGCTATAGGACGGTCAAAAACTTTAAGTGCAAAATTTTGGATTTTTAGTGCATATTTTTAGGATTTTAGGTGCATATTTTTGGGTTTTTGGTGCATATTTCGATTTAAGTGCATGTTTTAAGCGCATATTTTTGAGCTTTTTACTGCATATTTTAAGCGTATATTTTCGATTTTTTTAGTGCATGAAAGTCGATGCCCTGTTAATTACTCATACACTATTTACCATGATTTTCATACAAAGAAATTTTCATATAAATAAAATTTTTGGTCGAGTTGACACATTTTAAAAAAGTTTTCAGATGTTTGTAAACGTATTCACCAGACATGCTTAAATCGTTGAACAGGTGAAAACCTCTGCTTTAAAAAAACAATAATTTATTGTAAATTTTAAAAAATTTCTAGAACAAGTAAGTAAAAAAACAAAAAAATATATATAATAGTATTTTTTTTTTTTTTCAATTTATAACGAGCTTTCAACCTCCGTATATTTACAAAAATAAAGCAAATCAAACATATTAGCTAGGTTGATACTAGTATTTCGATCTGGCTAAAGATCTCATCAGAACCCGAAGTTTTAGAAAAGTTAGAGCCTCCATAATAGTCAGAACTTTAACAAAAAACCTATTAATAATCAATTTTGCTGCATTTCTTGTCTTCTTAGTGATCAAGCACGTGGTTAGGTCTTTTCCTAACAAGCATCATGACGTTACTAAACTTTGAAGACCAAAATGTTCTATTTATATAAAAAATTTTATAATAGTGTTTTTTTGTATTATTACAACTTAAGTTTGATAAATAATATCTAATAGGTGTTTATGCTATGTAAACAATTTTAATATGAATTAAAGGTTATATTGTCGTTAATTAATAAAAATAAATGAAAGTAAAAAAATTGGATCTAAATATGATTTTTTTAAAAGCGAAAAAAACTAATTTCAAAATTTGACTTTTATTACAAAAACTCCTCCAGGACCCCACTTTTCATTTCCCGGCGGCAAACTTGATAAAGAATAATTAACATTTTATTAGTTTATTAAGAATTGGGTGTGCCATTTTTTGCCCACGTATGTAAACTTGAAATTTTGCTTGAAAATTGGTAATTTTCGATCAATTGCTGGGGGTAGGGTGTATGTCCAAAATTAATAATACTTTCATTTAAAACTATTCTCAAAGCCTGTTCTTTTCGAATATTTAAATAAATATTTACTTTTCTTCTATTAGATATAAAAAAATACAATTTTTTTGACCTATTTCAAAAAATTGACTGCAGATTTTTCTTTACTCAACGGTTACAGATAATTTAATGAAACTTTAAGCACAACATTAATGATAAAAGTGGCAATATACAAATTTTTTTTAATGTCTTACCACTTATTTTAAAGGAGTTATTAACTTAAAATCTAAAAAAAACTTGTCAACAAATTAAATTTTAATTTTCAACATCACACAACTTTTAAACTTTAAGAGGTAACATATCACCGTAAGCACGTTTTTTATTAATCTCATCAAGCGGATTCAAAGAGTCAAAAATCATCGAAATCGTTCGTAATTGTAGAAGTTACAGCATTTTAAAAGTTTTCTGTAGTCGAGGTGGTCTACTTTGGCACCTTAGTGCTCACTCTGTGTTACCACAATTAAAGTTCTTCAAAATTAAAGTTCTGAAAGCTATACTCCTCCTAACGATTACATATACATTTGTTCTTAATCGGTACAGTAGTTAAGAAGTTCTATAGTTATTACCACTTTTTATTTGATTCACTCCACTGTGTGTCAGTAGATAAAGTCTGATTTTAATTAGCGGACAGAAAACTTTGAATTAATAAATAAACATTGCACGGCGTTTTTGTTTAACAAAAAACAATGATGTTAAACTTGAATAATCTTGTTGACATCATATTTATGATAAAAGATCGAAAAATAAACTTTAGTTTTAATTTTTTTAAAATTTAAAAGTAAAATATTTGAATCAAAAGACATTTTAAATTGAAACTCAATTTCAGTTTTTTCTTTTAATTTTTAGTTTGCATTAACCCAAGCAATTTTTTGATTATATTTTAAGGGCAATACATCGAAATCTCTTATGAAATGACTCTATTTATTGCTTTTTTTTTGTCGGAAATCAACTCTAACAATGATAGCAACCCATTTGCAGGAGATGTTTTCTAATGACATTTGAAGACTCGAGCCATATAATATTGAATTAACAGGCATTTCCTATTTGAGCCAAGTCAAAATATATATTTTTATATTGAATGTATCAATAATATCGTTATTTCCGTACGACTTGGATTAAATTTTTAATTTGTCAATCTTTCGTGGCTCTAGCCCCTTGCCCCTCCTTAGCTACGTGTCTGCTTTAGAAGTTAAAAACAACATATTCAATTGTTTGAAATAAAGTTAAAAAAATAAACGATTCTTTAAAAATCTGCTTATTACTTGGTGCTTGCCCCAAGACAAGGCCTATACTCAGTGCACTTCTGCTGTAAATATATGTATTATTTTAATACAAAAAATAATGCGTACTTATTTTTATCATTATTTTAATTATATAGAAATTATCTCATAATTTTTTAAAATCTATTTTAGACTCCCTATTTTCCACCCTAGTAAGTACATATATAACTACTTATTTTGAATTTTTGTAAGCTGGAAAGTAATTACATTTTGTACACCCAATTCCATCAAGTACAACATGTCGAGAGAGCTCAGATGGTAGAGCGCCTGACTGACAAGCTGGAGTCCCAGGTGCAATCTCGTGTGGTTTGTCACATTTTATTAAAAAATCTTTTCAATAAAATATTAAATATAGTTTTTATTAAATTTTTTAGACTTATAATTATTAGAGCGACTCAAGTTGTATGGAAGCGTAATTCGTGCAAGGAGTATCCACCTCAAAATGAACAATGGTATTTTTTATGATGACATCTAAAATATTTCGGCTCTAGCTTTGACCTCTAGTGAGCTGGACCATTTTGAAAAACGGTCCATTTTTGCATGTTTTGTTAATTTAAGAATCTGTTTCCTCACCAACATATACAATATGGGTATCATAAGAAAGGTTTTTTAAAGGCGCGTCCAACTGTATATACAATTTGTTCAAGGACGATCATCCATGTCCTTTTTTTTTAAGGATGTTCTGTAAAAAAAAAACGGTTTTTTGAATTTTTTGTTCGGGGTTGTTTGTAATAAAAATGCCAAATTAACATATTTTAATCTTTAGTCGATTTAATTAAATAAGGGTCTCAGCTTTTTTTTGAAATTCGTGCTAGTTCGCTTTTTGACAAAAATGCAATGGGTGGTAACTCTTCGTTTTCAATAGGGCGATATGGTTATCAAATTTTTTCTTTTGCCAAGTACAATCATCTTTGTATGTAAATAATTTAGATTTTTGCAAATTAGATGCATTTTACACGGTGCTCTGGAATATATATAAATGCAATTTTGTGGTAACCCTAATATGATAGCGGATTTAGTTTCTAGATCATGTATGGATCAAAATATTACTAAAGAAAGAAAAAAAAAATGATTCACGACTTTTTGGCGGCATATTTTTTTTTTGCAAATTAAATATTTTAAATATCATCTTAAAAAAGTGCAAGGTTCATTTTTAGGAGGTACATCGAGCACTTTTTTTGGTGAGTCGCTCTAATAATTATATGTTATTTTATTTTTAAACTCATAATTATATATTAATTATTATTATAATTAATAATTCATTTGTCCATAGTAAGTAACCACATATTTTTGATATGATGATTTGCCCATATTTTGCGCGACATCTCATTGCAAACAAATTGAAAAAAATATAAAACTTTCTGGTTACCTCTATGCTTACCAGCCCGGGATTTGAACCCTGCCCTCATGCTGTCAGACCCCGCTCTACCATCTGAGCTATCTCGACATGTTATTTATTTATTTATTTATTTATTTATTTATTTATTTATTTATTTAAAAAGTCTATGGAAATTAATCCTAGCAGACTTTATATTAAAAAAGAAAACAATATACAAATATACATATATACATATATACAATTTATAAAAATAAAATTTATAGAAATAAAATATTAAATATTATGTATTGGTTTAGCAGCATAATAAGATTTCTCTTTATGACATCCGTACTATACGAAAGATCAATGTAGGCATATAAGTTGTTAAATTCATCACATATTCTGCGGATGGGATCAAAGCTTGCATAATTTGTTCGGAAGTATTGGAGTTTTATTGGAATGTAGTATCTTGTCGGACGGTTGGGAACAATTAAATCTATTTTACCCAGCAGAATTCGGAGTTTGTTGCACCATTTAAACATTTCCATAAAGATATATTTAACACCAACCTCCTACTTTTGAGAGTATTAAGCTTAAAAGTGCTAAGCGACTCTCATATGAGGGAAAATTGATATTCGGATTCCATGGAAGAGATCGAAGACAGAACAATAAAAACTGTTTCTGCACAGATTCGATTTTGTTTATATGGATTTCATATTGTGGATCCCATACGACGGAGGCGTATTCTAAAATGGGTCTAACGAGAGTAGTAAACATTGCTTGATTATGTATGGATCATTGAATTCTTTTCCCCAACGTTTAATGAAACCCAAAACTCCTTTTGCTTTGTTTACAGTTTGCGATATATGTGAATTAAATGTGAGTTTATTATCTAGCAATACTCCAAGATCAAGGAATGTATCACATTTTCCAGTTGATAACCATCTAATGTGTAACTACAAATTATTGGACTTCTTCTATAAAACACCATATGCTTGCATTTCAATAAATTTAGTTCTAAGAGGTTTACTTTGCACCAACGAAGAAAACTATTCAGATCATCTTGGAGTAAGAAACATAAGTTTGAATTGTTGTAGCTAAGAAAGAGTTTTACATCGTCAGCATACATTAATATTTTCGAATGTGTAATGCATGAAGGAAGATCATTTATAAACAAAGGAATAATATAGGGCCTAAATGGCTGCCTTGTGGAACACCGGATAAAACAGGAATAATTTTGGACTTGTGATTATTCTATAGGATGCATTGATTTCTATTTTTAAGGTATGTAGACATCCATTTTTAAAATATAGGTGTGAATCCGATTTTGTACAATTTATTTAGCAGGAGATCATGATTAACTTTGTCGAATGCTTTACTGAAATCAGTATAGATAGTATCAGTCTGCATACCGAAGTTAAACGAACTTATTACTGAAGTTGTAAATTCCAATAAGTTTGTATTTGCGGAACGTCCTTTTCTAAATCCATGTTGTGATGATGAAAGAACTGAAGACACTTGGTGTGACAAGGTGTCGGTCAATATTTTCTCGAAGAGTTTAGGAATAGCGCTTAGCTTGGCTATGCCTCTGTAGTTACAATATTTGATTTGCTACCAGATTTGAACAGCGGAATTATAAATGATTGTTTCCAGTAATCTGGAAAGTAACCATTGGAAAGTGATAAGTTAAATAAATGTGTTAAAGGTATGCTTATGAGTTAATACACTTTTTCAGTACACAATTTGGAATGCCATCCGGTCCATAAGTGTGGGAAAACTTTAATTTATTTATAGCATTCATAATAGATAAAAACATAATTACTTGATTGCACAAAATATCATTACTTTCCAGCTTACAAAAAATCAAAACTAAGTACTTACTAGAGGAGAAAATAATGAGCTTAAAAATAGATTTTCAAAAAATTTTAATCATTACTTTATATTAAAAATAATGATAAAAATAAGTACTTTCGGTAACACATAATTTTATGTATTGAAATGTGGGAAAATGAACTAGTTATTAGTACGTATTTATTATTTGTGCTAGAGTAATACAGAGAGTAAGCTGTGTCATTACTGGTAGTAAGAAAAGTAATGCCGTGTCACTACCGTTCAATTTTTACTTAACGGAGTTATGATGTTACTATATAGAATTTATACGGAGACAGATAATGTAACATGTTGGCGAATTTAAACGGAATGCGAATGAGAAATCTTTAGTATCGATATTTTGTTTAATTTTTAAATTACTTATTTTAGGTTTTGGCTTTAAATAAACTATTTATAAAACTATATAAATATGTCTGGCGCATCAAATTAGACATGATTATATCCGATTAAAATCCAGATAAATTTTATATAATTTAATATATTTTAATACTATCCGATATTATTAGTTCCACCATTTTCTGGGTCATATATCTCACGTTAAATAACATCCCAGCAAAAAATTTCCAAAAGGTAAGCGGGTTTGTAATCAAGCATTTTGGGCAGAACGCATTCCTTACTAGATTACCTACTCGATTCTTTTAACAGGGCGTGAGACTAAATAATTGATTCTTTAGAATTGATTATTTTTTTACCGAAGAACCATTTACTTTATATTTTTAAGAACTACATACATTTTTTAATAAGAAATAGTTCATTGTAAACTACGAAGTACTTACACAAAAAAAATAAATAAATAGTTCCCTAGAAAAAATAAGAAGTACTTACATTTAAAAAAAAAGAAGTAGTTCCATAAGTTAATTCAACTTTTACTAACACGTGATTCTCCTTGGTTACTCAAGTATAACGATCTAAACTCATACGGAAATAAAATCCTAAAAAGTGAAACATCGAATTGTTATGATAACATGGGTTTGTCATAATTTTGGAGCTATAAACGACGAAAATATAAATTTTTCAAAAAAAGAACAATTCAAAATTGAAAAACAAAATATGACTCACGCACCAATCACCCCTCGAAAATATTTTTTTCACATTTACTCACGATAACGCCAGTAATTTCAACTTCCACTCACAATTTTCTGCTCACGTGCGCTTCCCTAATTTATACCTAACCACAATTTAAAAAATTTAGGCAACATGCAATTTCTGTTTTTAGTATTATTTTCCAGCAAATAAAAATTTGTTTGAAAAAATATATGAGATAAATTCTTTAAAATTGTATAACTTCTTTTTCAAAATTAGGAACTACTTCCAATAACGTCCTTTTATTAAGAAAAGTATATGATTACTTCTTGAGTACAAAAAGTTATACATATAAGTTAATAACATTGTTATTTTCTTTTAAGTAAATAATTACTTTGTTATTGAGTTCATGCTTTCTGGTTTAAATTAAAAGAATTGATTACAATACTACTTGCTTTTTTAACTCTAATCGTTGGAATGAGTTTGGTATTGCAGTTACTAAATTTGGCAATGAGATATGTAAGCAAGTGTGGGCCATCACCTTCTTTTTGGAATGTGTAATTTTTTCCTGGATGAGATATCATTATACATGACATCATATTATTTTTTTTTACTCGTGTCGTTTTTATATTTTTGATTGTTATTTGACGAAAAATACGAACATTTATTTATCTTCTAGAAATTAGTTAATTTTTTTAAATCTGACCGATCGAACGATAATAATGGTTTTTATTAAAATACTGCTAAACTTGTTAAAATTATATCGCCAGGGTTGCCATATGTCAATTTTTAAACATAGTCAAAAACCAAGATATTTTCCTAAAAATTCGGTTAACTTAAAAAAAAAAATACGATATATTTTTTAATAAAGATTTGTTCACAAATTTATACTAAATTAAAATTTTTATATATCTTCAGCTGTCCTATATTTATGTGCTATCAAAATTTCATCTTTGGTTGCCAATACTTTCACTAGAGGGAGATTTAAAGCAAAAAAACTTAAAGTTTCTTATGAAGCCTGGTTCTATATATCTGGAAAGTTTGGTGGAAAAATGTAAGCTGTATTTAAAATTGTACACTCACAATATTTTAACAGTAACTAATTGTAGTCTAAAAGATTTTGCTATTCACTAAAAAGTAAAAACTGAAAAATCTCTTAAATCTTCTGCGCTATAAGGGTTCATATTCCGCTTTACGAGTCCAAAAGATATTAGGAGAAAAATGGCTTGCAAATAAAAGTGATAATTTTTAATAGTTTTGCTATTTGAGATAAGTTGGCTACAAAAAGTTTGGAAATTAGTGTTATCTTTCGGATTTAACGAATTTTTTTATAAAAAAGTTTTCTTTATGTGTTTAATGTCGTACTGTGGGTTCGTATTTTACTTGACAAAAAAGATTATATATTTAAAAAAATCAAATATCTGAAGATGTTGGAATAATCCCAACGAAATGTCGGATTAAAAATGAATAATCTTTTATTTGCATTTGAAAACCATGACCTAGAAAGCCTGATTAGAAAACTTCTAATAAAATTTTTAAAGAAAAAACTAAGAAAGGTCGATTAAAAAATTTTTACAATTAAAAAAAATACCTGAAGTTAAAAAAGGTTTACTTTTGGAAGATTTAATAGAAAATAATAAGCACATGAATCGTAAAGAATATAATTTCATAAATCGCGCCGCTTTGACATCATTTGAAGTCACAGTGCGGCACTTCAGTGAAAATTAAGGTTCAAATCATAGCAAATAAAATTAAAATTAACAACTTCATCTCTGTAGGCATCTCTATAGTAAATATTTAAAAAAATTAAGAAATGTTATTTCGGAAACTAACCGACAATTATCGTTTATTATCGAAAATGTTCACAATGTTTGTGAATCTCTTCAATTTTCCTAAATCAATAGCTGCATACATTTATTCCATTCAAATGGAAATTCAATTAAATTTCTTAGGATTCGTTCAAAAAAGAATTCATCCAACGAAGCTCTGTATAAATACAATATTTCTGTTATGGGTTAGTTTATGTGCACTCATACTAGGGTTGCCAGACGGCCTGGATTTCGCTTGCTTTACAAGAATGTCTATGCTTGTCAAGTATTAAGAAAATATAAGTTTTGGCATGATTTTTAAAGCCCAACGAAATAACACATTAAAAATTATATTTAAAATTTTTTCGAATTGATTTATTTTATGCATTCGAATAAAATAAACAACGCAGAAAAAATGGGAGCGTTTTTTAAACATGTATATTATATATGGGCTTGTTTATAAAAATAAGTTAAAAAAAACCAATATCTAAGAAATTTATTTTTGAAATGAATATGTTATGAAACTTATATTTATATGCAGACAATTAGTTTTATTTTAAGAAACTTCATTTTTAATACATTGTTAGAAATAATATCATTAAAATATTTCTTATACTTTATAACAGAGAAGACAAATATGTTTTTTTTACATTTTTATTCATATTTGCTTTTTTTACATTTTTTTAGTTTTTGGGCTTAAAACAAATATTTGCCAACATTTTTTAGCTTTAAAGATATTCTTTGAGTTAAATGCTTTTTTCCTTAACATTTTTAATTCTTCTTTTAAAAGTGTACTTGGAAATTTAAAAACAATGTAAGCACGGCTTAAAGAGAATATTGTTTGCGAGTTTCGGTTTTTTTTTTTAATTTAATATGGTGAACCGTTTTCAGTTATTCCTATATATTTAGCGGAAGTGCCTTAATTTTGAACATAACGGTATATCTCGAAAAGTCGAGCTGATAGAGAAAAACAAAGTGCAGATTTGAAATCAGCGACCTCAAATTAGAAAAAATTTGCTACAAATTTCAAATCAACACAAAAAAAGTTCAATTTTGTTCCCTTGTGTAATTTCTCACTAATCACCAAATTAATGCTATGCTAAAATAATCATAAAAGTGCAAATTATTTAATATCAACGAAATATTTCATGACTTTTATTCATTAAACACATGAAACTTTCAAAACGATTAGGCTAGGATTAATGAAAAAAATTTCATATACTTTATGAAATTTTCATTGGGTCAATGAAACCATTCATTAAAATTGAAACACCTTTCATTGACTCAATGTAACGTTTCCTTGGGGTCTTTGTTATGAAAAATGCATTGAATTAATGAAGGAATTCATTAATACTACGCACACATTTCTATCAGTGTGGCTTAGGGTATAGGGCAACAGAGTGCTAATCTGACGACAGGGGATATATTCCTGGCTACACAATGTTTTAAAAAAAATTAGTAATATATTTTTCAAATCTGTAATTTTTTTCAAAATCTATTTTTAGACCTATTCTTTTTTTCTTTTTTATACCCTTGTATGCATATAAATAACCCATTATAATTCATATTTACGAAAGCTGCCAGTAATGCATAAATCATGGAAAAACGTCAGAATTATAATATAATTATATAATATTCAGGGACTTATCGTAAAATTTCACGGCGAATATTTTGCGGAACATTTTTAACCCCTTAAATCCCTGTTTTAATGGTCTTTTTTTACTCTTTTTAAAAGAAGGACAAAAAATCCCTTACTTTGAGGAGCTAAAGGTTAACATATTCTACAAAAATGTTCTCCGTAACATTTTACATAAATTTGCTGAACACCCATATACTCTAACCTTTACTTAGATTTTCTATGCCGATTGACAATACAAAATTTGCATTTGGGGGAAACTTTACCTCCCCCTAAAATGAAACCCAGATGTAAACTTTCAAAACGCCGATACACGTGCCTTTTTTTTTTTGTTTCTTCTATCAAAATTTATAGGTCGGACCTTGTAATATTTTTTTTGAGTTGTACAGTGTGATTGGTAAAACCAACCAATAATGAATTAAAAAAATAATTGTGCTAATGATCGATAGACCAACCGTATCAAAATATAAAAATTAGTTCTGGAAGTTAACACTGAGTATTATCGATAGATTTTCAAAGCTAATAAAAATGCCATTAAAAAATATTAACTTTTAAAAAAATAAAATAAATAAAATTAAAAATAGCAATCTTTATTTCAGTTCGCACTTGATCAACAAGAGGGTATTAACTCAAAATTATAAAATTTTCAGTAGAGTCAAAAAACTGTTTATGGCCACATTTTAAACAGAATTTAAAAAATTCAAACATATCATAATAAGCAAATTCCATTTGAAAATATATATACATTGTTTTTGTTTTAAATTTTACCAATCATTGCAAAAAAATCATTTTTTGAGTTAATACCATTTTTTTTTAAATTTTATCGATTTAAATTTTATAGAATAAAACAAATTTTATCAACAAAACATATCAACTCAAAATACAACCAAATATAAATAAAACAGTTTGATTATTTTTAACATAAATAAAGGCTCAAATCAAAATAATACCTATTTTATGAAAATATACGATTCATTTCTATTTGAACTTTTGTATTAATTCGAAATAATACATTTTTGTTGAAATAAAGGTAATCACTACATTATCATGAAAATGGTCTCAAAAGTGGATTTCGAGATGAAAGAGTAATCGGAATACGTTGAAATTTTTACAATAGATAGATATTGATGTTGTTAGTTGATTTCTTGAAAAAGTGATATTTAAAAATTTTGAGTTAATACCCTCTTGTTGATCAAGTGCGAGTTATATTAGTTTTTGGTCTTTATATACATCGAGATTATTTTTATGTTATTTTAAATTTATAACGAGCTTTCAACCTCCGTATATTTACATAAATAAAGCAAATCAAACATATTAGCTAGGTTGATACTAGTATTTTCGATCTGGTTAAAGGTCTCATCAGAACCCGAAGTTTTAGAAAAGTGAGAGCTCCATAATAGGCAAAACTTTAACAAAAAACCTATTAATCATTATTTTGCTCCATTATTGGCTTCTTAGTAATCAGCACGTGGTTAGGGTATTTTCCTAACAAGCATCATGATGTTACTAAACTTTGAAGACCAAAATGTTCTATTTATATAAAAAAAATTTAGTTTTTACTCTGGCTCCAGTAATACTTTGTTACAGTTTTGCTAGTTTTTTATTTTTATATAAATCGAGATTATTTTTATGTTATTTTCAATTTATAACGAGCTTTTCAACCTCCGTATATTTACAAAAATAAAGCAATCAAACATATTAGCTAGGTTGATACTAGTATTATATTTTGACCCCGTTTTCTTGCTAGTATTATTATTATTATCACTGATGATTTAATCTGTAGTTGATTTTAAGGAATATTTCATGCCATTATTCTTACTTATCATTTTATAATCCGCCAAAGCTCGGGCCCTAGTGTGTACGCGGTATCCACGTTATGAGACGAGCCCTCTTGGTCGGTAAGGGTAGGTAAGTGAATGGCTGGGTCATTCGTATACAAAAAAAAGTCGAAAAACATGAGCTTGGAAGAAAGTTATTGTTCAGGTTAGTACAATGATAAAAATAACAGATTTATATTTCTAACAAAATATTTGTATCCTTTATTTATCATCTAAATATCGGTGTAAATTCAGAGATCGAATATATTTGAGGGATTCCATTAAAATGTTATTAATATACTGATGAAACTCAGAAGGATAAATATTTCAGAAGAAAATTTCAGAAAGCTTGCAGTTTTTAAAATTTTAAGAATTTAAAAAGAAACGCTGAATTTATCACGGTAATTGAACTTTTTAAAATATTTTTTTGATATATTTTAACCTTATTCATTATGTTCATATTTTCCATTTTATACTCAACAATTCATAAAACAGATAAGTTTGGAAACAGTGTTTTATTTAACTCGAAATTGATAATATAACAAATTCGGTCGAGAGTACTGAATAGGCTTTGATAGTAGGGTAGACATAATTGCAAAGTCGAAAGCTGTAACCGAATTATGTGATAGCACGTGTAACTACTTAAATTCGATTCTCGTAACGAATCTGTTCTCTGTGTGCAGACTCATTCTTTGGTAAGGTGTGTTTTTTGTTGAATTGTTTAAGTTTGTTGTACTACATAGGTATACACATGAAACAAACTCGGAAGTAGCCAATGTTGCCAATCGAATGCTTCGGTTGTTGCTACCAAATTTTTCGGTTGTGACTACATCATTCGATTAACAAACAGAAATTCTCGCACGACAATAGAATTTCGATTGCCTCAACAGAAATTCGGTAATAACTACCGAAAATTCGATAGCTACAACCAAACCATTCGAGCGGCTACAAATACGGTTGCTACTACAGAGTCTGTTTTCTGGGTGTAGTATTGGTGTAAATGGTACACCGACCGGTCTACATCAACACAACAGATCGTGACTCAGATTCGTTAGTTCAATACCCGCTGGCACCAAAAAGTTTTTTTTTTTTTAATATTACAAGAAATTAATCAATAAATGCAGAAAAAATAATCAAATATCAGAACCCGCTGTTAATTCTTATGTGATGTCTCAAAAACTCATGGTATCGCTGTATTATAATATAATTTATTCAACGTCAATTAAATACATTTTAAACTTAATTTCATATTCCCCCTATGGCGTTTTCTACAAATAGTAATTCCTTTAAAAAATAACTCGAATTTATTAGATGTACTTATTACACAACACACTCACATACACACTCCCATACACAACATGTAGTATGAGTAATAAATATTACATTAAAACTGACATTTTGATTAATTTCTAAATAAGCTGTCAGTTGGTCAGTACAACAACATTTTAAAATTAAATATTATAAAGGATTTTCTAAATTTTCCCTCCCATTTCCATCAACTCTTATACGAAAACATCATGCTGCTCGTGCACATTTTTGCAACAAAATCAACAAACATGCAACATTAGTGGTATAAGTTGTAAATTTGTATGCGGTTTTAAGCGTTTTACACGTCAGATTATGCTGTTGCCATGCAATTAAACACACAGAGTTTTTGATGTACTGCTAGAGAAAAAAGATGGTGCAGGAAATTATTTTGAAAATTTTGAGTTTTTATTAAAAAGAAAATAATTAACATTAAAAATTGATTACCAGTATGTAAACATATTTTTGTTAGAAGTTTATAATATTTTTAAATTTAATGAGAATGAAAATTATTCAAATTCGTGGTGATACTCTATATTTCTTTATTAGGATATTGCCCTAACAAATAATCTAAAGAGTTTTTTTGTTTTCAAATTTATTATTTGACCCTTTCAGGAATGTGTTGATAGATCTATTTCGTGAAATTTCCAGGTTCCCATCATCAGAACACTTTTTGAAAGCAGTAACAATCCCATGCCAAACATCAAACATTCATATAAACTAGTTTACTCACTACATGAGAACTAATATATGAGCTCTAAGTTAAAGATTATCACCATTGATCAACAAATAAATTTAAAACTCGTTTGTTATGTGCAAGGTCCACCTTTGGTGGATATTCAATACACTTTTTTTTTTTTTTTTCCTCCTTTTTATTTTTTTGTTTTGTCTATAAACAAAAACAGGTGGAGTAAACTAGACTGTACTTTGTCTTTTATACAGTTTGATATCATTTTTATTAAAAATAAAAATTATGTGTTTTTCGACCTTTAATTGTGCAATGAAAATGAAAATTATTCAAGTTCGAGGCCATACTCTATATTTCTTTATTAGAAAAAAAACATAATTTTTATTTTTAATGAACATTATATCAAATTTTAAATTTAATATAGAAAAATGCTTACAGAATTTAAAGATCTTTTATTGATTAAAAATTAAAAAATTTTCATTTCAAACTTTAGAAAAAACATAACTGTAACAAGTTTTTTGCTGGACAAGGAACATTTTAAACTATTTGAGATTTTTGATAAAAAAGCGAGAACATATTTTAAATCATTTCTGAAAAAATTATTTCTGAAACATTTAGTTAAAAGCATTTATTTTTGTCAGAAAAAATACTTACGAGGGCGATCACGTTGGTGAAAATGGCAACCTTGTAAAACAAAAGGTTTAAGTTTCAAAGCACCACGTTGTTTAGTTTGGAGCCATCAAAAATAAACGATCTCGGTGAACATGAGACAAATTGGCCACCGTTAGGTAATTCAGGCGCAAATTTTTTGATTAACATTTCTAATTTTTTTTTTTCATTTTTCGATTGAAAAATTTAATTTTGCCGAAGGAAATGTCCCATTTTCCTTCCCCTCGAAGCCGCGGCTGTGCATTTCAATACTTTCATCTAAAAAATATCAGTCCAACCACTAATAAGCGGAGAAAGGTTCTGGGGTAGTCTGCTACTTCGTTTACGACTATAAAATATTGGGTAGCAGTGTCATCGCCAAAAACGGTAAAGAAAATCCACAAAATGGTATTAGGTGATCGTCGGCTGAAGGTCCGTGAGCTGGCTGAAATGATAGGCATTTCATAAAGTTCTACATATCGCATATTGTCTGAAAGTTTGGAGATGAGAAAGCTGTGCGCAAAATGGGTACCGCGTTCACCCACAATAGAACACAAAACATATTTCACTACAATAAAGCCGAATTTTTGCGTCGATACGTAACCATGGGTCCACCACTTCAAACCTGATGCAAAGGAACATCCAAAGCGGTGTTGTTATGGCATTTATTTTTTGGGATACGCGTTTGGATAATTTTGATTGATTATCTTCAAAAATGAAAAACAATCACCGGCGAGTATTATGGTAACTTATTGCACCGTTTAAGTGATGAAATTAAGGAAAAAATTAGCATTTTGGCCACTATTACGATGGCCAAAATCAGTGAATTAAAGTTTGAATTGCTTCATTACTCACATTATTCGCCAGATTTACCTCCATCGGAATATTTTCTATTTCCAAACTTAAAAAATGGCTTAAGATTTGTCAACAATGAAGACTGGAGAGTTCTTACTATAAACATGGTATATAAGCTATTGAATATAGCTGGGAAAGTGTATGGAGCTAAGACGATATTATGTTGAGAAATAAAGAAAATTTTTGCAAAATTTATTGTGTTTTCTTTGTTTGGTCAGCTAATTTTGTACACGTCCTCGTAACTGTAAATTGTACTGCTAAACTAATAGAAATTAGTAAACATTTCTGGTAAAACTACTAAAAATTTAATTTATAAAAAGCTAAAAATAAAACTTCTAAAATCAGCAAAATATTTGCTAAATATTAGTAGACAAAGAAATTACCAAAACAATCAACAAAAATAGAAAAATAAACAAAAATCTAAAAATAGAATATTTGTGTTTGTCAGTGTTGGTCACTTCTGAGTATAATATACAATAAAGAAAAGCTAATAGGAAAGAAAACTGCAATTTAGCTGCATTACATTCGAGGCTATACTTGGGTGCGATCGCTATACGGTCATGAGTTGGTATTGTTACATTTGTAATGTAAGAAGCGCAGGTGTGATTCTTACAGCCGCCGGTTGTTAAAAATTTATCATATAGAGACAATCTGATAAGACACAAAGAATAATGCAATTTAAATTTAAAATCACTGATGACGTCTGGCCATAAAGAAAGCAGTCTAGTCTGATTTTAAAATGAATACTGTTTATAATTTGTCAAATGTTTATAATTTGTCAAATGCATATAAATAAATATTAATTGCGACTGTCTATATGACGTTAAAATAACACTGTACTCAATAGAAAATGTTGTGTTTAAACATTAGTATACATGCCGTATTCCCAATTCGTTCCCAAAATGGTAACATAAACAGTTGGACTAGCAAGCACCCTGCCAATAAAAAGCTTTAAGATTTAAAGCTGTTGGCTAAACTTGTAAGAAAAAACGAAAATAACTCACGTTGTTCGGGTAATCAATTAACATGTGGTTGGTTTTATGTATACCTGATCAAACCTTGAGATTCTTGTGGGTGGTGGATTATAATGACCTAGTCGCTTAGGTCGAAAGTGCGGTACTCCCTCTAGCGCTGATCCCCTCAAGATTTTGTCATCTTCTCTTACATTTAATAGCAATTAGTGTTGTCTATTTGTAATAGTAACATTTAATTATTACAATTCAAAGTAAAAGCAGTTTTAGAAGATCAACAATATATACAAAATTTTCATCCAAAAAAATTTTAAATTTTAAAATTTTTGTTTAATGCGAATTAAAGACTGGTGTTCTGAAATCGAAAATGTTCAACTTCTAAGAAACAATTTGTGTTAGTCTTAGCAAAACTTCAGTTGTTTGCATTTAACTAAATTTACTGTTAATAAAGCAAAAATTTGTATTATTACAAGTTTTTTTAGCTGTTCTTTTGTTTACTAGTATGAACAAGAAATTATTGCCGATTTCAGCAGAGTAATTGCTATTTTCTATAACTAGAATTCAAACTCGAATATAACTAAACAAAACGCATATTTTGAGACCTTTTAATTTACAACCGAACGAATTTATAATGGACGAAATATAATGACAATTTTTAGTAATTAATGAAACTTTTCTTCCCGAATTGAAACGAAACATTCCTTAAAATTTATGAAAAGCATAATATTTTTATGAAACTTGTTTTTAAATGAGCAAGTTTCCATTGAGTGAAGTATTATTAAATAATATTATGAAATAATATTTTTCATAAAATGTTATGAAACTTGAAGTGAAAAGTTTCAATGATCAACTTCACTGCTTTAATCCAACAATTCATATTATCATGCAGATAATTATCTGAGTGTAATAATATATTCAGCTGAAAATACGTGAAGTCTTACCTTAACTTTAAATGTTTAAATATAAAATAATAAAATTATCTTTCTTAAGTTAAACTTTTTAGATTCAAAAAACAGACTAAATAATCTAAATTTTTAAGCTTACAACGTTTGAACGGGTCGCAATACAACGGATAATTTTATGTGGTTTTCTTTGCAGTAAAAACCGGTTAAGACGAAATCCGAGGGGCCAACAAAATTAGTTCGTTACAAGCGAATTTCGTATTAACCGAGTTTAAAACTCTTTACAATTCTTTGGTTGTCCAAAAAATATTAAAAAATTTTAATAACGTATAAAAATTTTTAAATTTCTTTTGTTTGATTTTATAAATAAATATTTCACGAAACATTTGAGAAAACAAGTCTGGGTGTTCGGTTAAAAATTTAATCTAATTCAGAGAAATTTCAGAAAATTGGCAACATTTTGTGAAGTTCGTAATAAAAATGGAATGTTATATTAATTATTTGTTTGTGATACTGTTCGCAACAGTTTGTCTAACCCAGTATTCGTCTTAAAAAATTAGGCTACCCCAAGGTCAAATTTTCCAAACAAAATATAATTACTAACTAGAATTGTTAGAATTGGGTTGTATCTTGTTCTCGCATAAACTTTTGTAGTCTTTTGTCTATTTTAACTTGACTTAAGTTGATTTTTAGACCCTCAGCTAAAAGATTTTCAAGACTTTGAAAACAGCCAGTTCACTTTGATAAAACATAACCAT
>JAEKOY010000657.1:0-22386 GCA_021234595.1 Delia radicum | reverse complement strand
GCAATGCCGAGGCAGGCGCCGCAACTCTCGTGTGTTTTTGTGGGGGTTGCAGTTCGCGAATTGCCTCAATTTTGTCTGGATCCGTGTGGATCCCACTCTCGTTGACCACGTGACCTCGGTTTTAATTTCTTTTTCGAAAAACTTACATTTCTCACGGTTGATTTTCAGCCTGGCCTCTCTCAATCGTCTAAAAACTTCTTTTAAATTCGACATATGCTCTTCCAGCGATCCACCAAGCACTACAATGTCATCCAGGTAAGCGAACGCGTGTGGTTCCATCTCAGGACCGATAACCCGGTCTACGTTCTTTGAAACGTTGCAGGCGCGCTGATGTTAGCCCAAAAGGCATCACCTTCCACTGGAACAACCCCTTGCCGGCCACTGTAATGCCGTGTATTCCTTACTGTCTTCGGCCATCGGTATCTGCCCAGTACCCGTTCTTCAGATCGATGCTGCTAATAAATTTGGCGTTTCGCAGACGATCCAAGATGTGGTTAATGCGGGGTAATGGGTAGGCATCCGCAACGGGTTCGGGCGTTCAGCAGGCGGTAATCAACGCATAGTCTGTAGGTGCCATTCTTCTTCGGAGCCATTACGATTGGAGCGCGTAGGGACTCTTGGAGGGTTCGATGCACCCATTCCTCAATAGTTCGTCCACCTCTTCGTTGATTCTTCGTTGCATCTCCGGGTTACGCTGTGCATATACCTCTGCCTTACCGTCGATCATCTTTAGGATGATGGTGTGTTTTGCCAAAGGGGTTGGACCTTCTACACCTTCAAATTTCGCCAACTCTTCGCTAAGAGAAACTCGTTCTATTTTCGCCTTCTCTGTGTCTCTCGTGGATATACTCGCTTTGGGCTCGTCCGCCCTTACCATGGCACATCGTCTCTCTGGCTCTAGCGGTTTTAAAACTGCACTACCTGGTCTCCGATTCGTATTTCGGCGCGGACTGCGCGAAGAAAATCCAGGCCGAGTAACGCATTGTCCAACATGTTTGGCAAAACTCCCATTTCAAGATTGCTACTTTGCCACCTAGACTAACGTCCACTCTTATCTCCTCCTTTAGCTGTACAGGGGTGCCATCGCCAACCGTATGCTGTTATCGGTTTGCAGTACCTCGTGTTCACCTCTGAGCTCGTCGGCTAGGTCCTCGCTCACATAACTTTTTGACGCGCCCGTATCTATTGTGACCTCTTTCTGATGGTTACCGAGGTCAACGGTGGCTAACAGCCGGTTTCGTTTGGCGGAATGCGTTTACTGAGGCAGGGGTGTTGGTTGCGGGCCGCCGCCTCCCCTTGCTGTTGGCGCGGACCGGGTCGTTTCCCGAACCTCTTCGGCAACACTCTTTAGTTCTTAAGCCTCTGCGACCACACTCCCAGCAAAACAATACACTGGGGTTTGGCAAACCGGAACCCGGGGCCCTCTCGCCACATCTTCTGCACGCCGTTCGTGGATTAATTGCTGGTGGTTCTTCTTCTTGTATCACCTGTCTTGTTCGCATATCGTGCCGAGTGGTGTGTTGGCGATTATCTCGGTGTTCTCGGCCGACTTCTGGGTGATTCGCTCTGATACACTCATATTCCTCAGCCATACGGATGAGCTCACTGAGGTTGCTGAAATCTTTGCGCCGGATATACATCTGGTAGTCCACGTGAGCATTACGGAAGATACGTTCTAGTTGTTGTTCTCCCGAATAATTAGCATGACGCATCATATTTTGCATCACAATCACATAGTCTTTAAAACTTTCACGGCTTCTCTGTTGCCTCTTCCGGATATCATCATCTAATCTTCAAAATAACGGGTGGTAGGAAGAACGCTAGAAATTCATTTCTGAACGCGGTCCACGTTTGCCAATGGTTGTTGTTGTTACGGAACCACATGAGAGCTCCATCTTTTAAAAGTTCGGGCATCGTACGCGGCATCATGTTGCAATCTAAGCCGTATACCTCCGCCAACTCTTCAACGCGCTCAATAAAGCCAATGGGTCCTTACCCCCGTCATACTTAAACGACCATCTGCGTACGTGTCGATCACTGAGGCGTACGAAATTTCCGGTCAGTGGTTGACTTGTTGCCGGCAAACATACCCTGGTGTTAGCGTTGGATTGCTGACGACGGCCGCTGGTAACTGGGGACCGTCAGTGTTGTTACCACCTACCTCCGCGGGCGTTGTTTGCCGGTGGTGCCCTCTCGGAGGTAGTCTGAAGACTCGGGGATGCCGCTCTGCTATACTGCAACTCTAACCTTCTAATCTGGTGATAACGGTTTCTTTATGCTCACCCTGGTTTATAAAGCCCGCAAATCTCTTACGTAGCTCCTCTACTGTGCCACTCACCTCTAATGCAAATTCTGTCATGCATTGTACCAACTGCTCCCTGCGAACGGAGTAGATCCCAATTACTACGTACCATATTTTCAACTGGGGTCTACGCGTGGCTGGTTTTTTTGTCGCTTACTCTGTTAGACACTCTGTTGACACTTTGCTGATAACGCTCTTGGGGTCTATGTTGATTTACAAAATTTATCTTTGTGATAATCGTCCCTGCTCGGGCGCCAAATGTAAGGTACTTCCGGTTGTGCCGGGTTTGAAGCTGGGGTAGCTCAGCTAGTCCAGCGGTCCTCGCATTAAATTTGTAAATTTGGAACGATTAAAAACACACGTATTTAGCTTTATTTACACTTTCAATTTAATTCACTTTATTGTAAAATCCTTATTATTCTCTTTTTTACAACTTTGTTATTATTTTTCTTTATAATTGCCTCTTTGGCAGTACCACGTTCTCCTCTTTGCTGATGCCGCCTTGTGCTGGGAAAAACGTTGCTCCTGGGCCGGTTTCGTGATCGCTGCCCTAACCCTCCTGATCCTTTTTCCCTCACTAGCAACGGATGTTATCCGCCTGTATTGGATGTTATCCAACTCCCTAGCCTCCTAGGTTTCTGGTTGTAGAACCAGACTATTACTTTGGCCCTGTGTCAGTGCCCTAGCTCCTTCCGAGTTGGATGTTATCCAGTCGGCACTCACGGATGTAATCCGGACTCTTTCTGGTTGTTAACCAGAACCCTAAGCTTATCTGATTGTAAAATCAGAACTCTACGCTGTTGTCTTGGTGTTACCAAACAACCTTAAAATACACCCTATTCTATGCACTGCACTTTCTTTTATTTATGTTAAAATCTTACCACCACGTTGTTCCGGCCTGTTGCCACGTCTTGCTCGATCGCCCTGCTCTGCACAAAAAGACCACGACTGCTTGTTGGTCATCGCCTTTTATACCCTCACTAGCTACACACAGGTTGTTTTGTAGCCCCAACACACTCTCTTGTGTGGTAATCAAGCAAATGCCCTGTCCGTTTAAACCGGTTTGAGTTGAACTAAGTGTAGTTACCGTGGTGAGTTTTATTTCGTGCCGTTGTGGTGTGGGCTGTACTCCTCTCTTGACTCTCCCTGTAGTTTTCTCCTTGTAGTTTTGCATTTGTAGTTTTGTTTCTTTGTCCTCTCTTCTCTTTGCAATCTCTCTTCGTTTATGTACATCCCTTTGCTACTCTTTGCTTAATTGCGTCCTTCCTGAAATTAAAGTACGAACCCTGTTGCAGGCGGATGTAATCCTACCTTTTCTTTTCCCCCATGGGTGTAACCCATTCCAAAAAATCACTCATATATATATATTTTTTTAATTATGTGTGCAAAATTTGCCTCAAGATTTTTGTTCCTCACAAGTTTAAGAAATAAGCTATCATCAGGAGTAGATAATATACCAAATATATTACTTAAACAACTTCCCTCAAATAATGATAGACGATTATTGTAAATTATTCAATAATATGCTCAATAATTCATATTTTCCAAATAATTGGAAAACAGCTAAGGTTGTGGTACTACCAAAAAAAGACAAAGAGCCGAATAATCCTAAAAAATCTTCGACCTATAAGCTTATTACCTAATATCAGCAAAATTTTCGAAGTGTGCATCAATAGTAATATTAACAAATTCTGTAATGATAAAAAATATAAGTAGTGAAAAACAGTTCGGGTTTAAATTCAAACATTCGACCGTGAACGCTATACATAAGCTTACTTCCGATATTAATTGGAACTGGCATAAAAAAAGTTGTACAGGCGCGTGCCTCATCGATATGGAAAAGGCCTTTGACAGTGTGTGGATTCCAGGCCTAATATTTAAATTGCTTCAATATAAATTCCCAATACATCAAATTATTTTAATATACAATATGATAAGCAATAAAGACTTCATGGTTTATTATCAAAACTCGAAAAGCTCAAAATCCTTTAAGATTGTTAATGGATTACAGCAAGGAACCGTAAATTCTCCTATTCTTTTCAATTTATACATTTTAGATCTGATAAAACAAAGTGGATAATATCATATCTTTTGCGGATGATATTATTATATATCATTCTGATGACAAAATAGAAGCAATAAATATGAATCTTCAAAACATCTACAACTTAGTTGAACAGCATACAATTAATTGGAACATGAAAATCAACGTACAAAAATGCGAAACCATTCTTTTTAGACCACCAGTTGATAAATGTAACTCAAATATAAGGAAAAACTGGAAACAGTTTGGAATAAAATCAAATTTATCAAATTGTAGCATTCCAAATAAGGAAGTAGTAAAATATTTAGGTATATACTTGGACAAATTTTTGTATTTTAACCACCATGTCAAGGAACTACTTATAAAGGCAAGAAAAGCATTCTTTATATATAGACCATTATTTCATTCAAAATACATTAAACCTAAGATTAAAATTATAATGTATCAATCCCTTATTAGACCTATACTAACATATGGTTGCCCAATTTGGTTCAATATATCTCCTTCAAACATGGAAAAGATTAGAGTCTTTGAAAGAAAATGTTTAAGAGCATGTACATCATTATACAGGTCTCCACAAAGCGAATATCTAAAATACATATCTAATAAGAAATTGTATAATAATGCTAATATAATAAGAATAGACAATTTTATAATAAACCTTATCAGAAATAATATATTAAGGTGTAGCCAATGTATAGAAAATAATAATATAATGGCCCCATATTACACAAATTATGAATATATAATTGATTCCTTGGAAAAGGGATTTGTACCACCTGAGGCTTTTGTTTACCTTGACAACAAAAAAATTATTCAAACGAAAATGGCATCCCGGTCTTTTACCATAACTATAGACGTGCCAATATGAAAACTGTAAATATTAATTCAGAACATTTAAATATGAGATATAGCACTAGCATATCAAATAAAGATTTTAGATTTATACAAAAATCTAATACGAAAAACTTTTGGTGGTTTTCTGAATAAACAGTATAATTCTCCTTCTTTTTATCCCTTGACACTAGCCCTTCTTAACCCACTCCATAATATATATGCAATGTTTTTTTTAAACTCTTTTTCATTGCAAAAAAGCTGGTGATATATATTTATTTATTGTAAATAAGATTAAAAAAAAAAAAAAAATTATAACCATTTTGTAAAAACCAAATTATTATTTTATAAATAATACTTGAGAGCTCGATTATGAGACATTGTATATAAAAATTGTTATTGTTAACTAGTGTTTATAATAGTTTAAGTATAAATTTTGTAAATAAATAAACAATTAAAAAAAAAAAAAAAAAAAGAAATTAAAATGTTTATTACGGAGCCTTTAGGTCCCGAAATATAAATATATTTGAGTATTGGAATTCAAGTCCATTTACAAATATGAAAGCTGTAGCAATAAAATATTTATCAGCCCCACCAACTAGTGTAGCTAGCGAACAGCTTTTTAGCGCTGCCGGACAGCTGTATTCTGATAGACGAAGCAATTCACATGGTGTGAATGCGGAAAAATTGCTTTTCTGTCATGACAATATCAAACTTTTTAGTTTTAAACATTAAAGTTTAAGTTTTTTTCTCTATATCAACTTAAAAAATCGATCAACTATTTTCTTTGACTATAAAATATAGTACAATACAAATATTTTATTCTTTTTTTGTACTTAAAATAGTAAAACTATTTTCCAAATATGATTTTTTAAAAAATATACCTATAAATTTGTATTTTGTTTATGTTTAATAACTTTTTGGTTTAAATTTATTGATCTAAAAAAAACAATTTATATTTTTTTTTTTATTAAAACAAAAAGTTCAGCTTCGGCCAAACATTGATATAATGGTCGAAGTTCGACTTCGGCCGAAAAAAATGAGTTCGGTCGGACACTAATATTTGTATCTGTTAAATAAGTTTTGGATGGGAAAGTTACCATTGACGTTATACCCAGTTATGATAGCAATTTTGAAGCAAAAATGTTTTGACACGTCTTTGTTATTTTAGTTTTTTTATATCTACAAACAAGTTTTTTTTTGTTTTTGAAATATAAACAAATTTATGTATCAATTAAATAATTTTATTTTGATTTTTAAAGTGAGCTATCATATTAATTAAGATCCTTATTAACAAAACTCTTAAAATTTAAATCGACGATTTTTTTTTCATAAAAGTGTCAATGATTTTGTCAGGTTCAACCTTTTCTCGATACACTGATGCAAGAGCTAGAGCACCAAGTCTAGCTTCACCCATAGAATTCCTTAAATATGTTTTCACTCTTTTTAGGGTGGAAAAACTTCTCTCCGCGGATGCAGTTGTAACAGGAATTACTATCAGTAAATGTAAACATGTAAACGTTTGGAAAAAGCTCCTTGTTGCAATCTTGAATAGCATCTAGCGGATTTGATGGTCTTTATGGTAGTGCTTCCATAGATCAATTTCAGTTAAAATAACATTAGTTTGAAAAATTATAGTCTCAAAAAAATATTATAAATTCATTTATTACATACTAACCAAAACAAAATAAATAACAAATCGAAAATATTTCGGGGGGGGCTTTGGCCCCCAGGGCCCCCCCCCCCCTGGGTACGCCACTGATGGTAGTTCTTTTCTCTAATGTCATCATATACTATCCTTCTACATTAGCAAAGCATATCAACAAACATTAAAGATTTTTTATTAATACATATGACGAGCATATGTAAAATTTAATTGGAGTTAGATTTAAATAAAATAAAAAATTTTCATGTTAAAACACAAGGCATGGACTTTTTTTGCGAAACAAACAGATCTCTAGCCCGAATATATTTCATGTTGAAAGATGATATATATACAACTTAAATGAAACAAAATAAATCCAAAAATAAATCCGGTGCTTAAAAAACAGGCCTAATTATATAAATAAAGTGCCAAAATTTAATAATTAAAAATATAACATTAAGTTTGTTCGATAACACAAAATTTGTACATGTTTTTACTGGAAGGTGTTCGTTTAGACACATACGCAGTAAAAACTGGTAAAAAAGAGAGAGTAAAGTGACAGTTTGATGCCAAAGAACTTACAAGTCTTTACTGGATACATTTTTGCCAGTAAGAATTGTCAGATGAAAAAAACATATGACTAAAAACATATGCTTGTATTTTTAGTAAACAAAAACAAAAATTAAATTAAATTTTAATTGTTTATGGATTGAAAGTGAAAATCTTTAAATAATTAACTATGGAAGAAGTTAAAAAACATTTAAATTATTTTTGGTCGATAATTTCAATTAACTTTTTCCTTTTCCATAATGACCAGTTGATTTTTTTTTTAATATTTAAAACAAGCTATTTTATCTAATTTAATAATTCCTACAAATTTTCTGTTCGTTTACTTTTTTGTAAATTTGTCTTACTATTTGTAATTTTGTTACTGAGTAGTTTTTACTGAACTTTGTAGGAAAAGTAATCGAGCAGACTTATTGTTAAAGAATTTCCAAATTTTGTAAAAGAATTTAATATTTAAAAAGTTGTGCCACTGAAATGTTGTTCACAGAATTATGCAGATATAAGTGATTAACAGTTCAAGTGGTAAAATTTGTTTGATTTAAAGTTGTATTTATTTGATCTTTCAACATTATATTTTTGTTATTTTATTAATTAATAATCATATAATTACAAGTTATATACTATTACCCTAACCGAGCACTAGCTACTATGGCCTTCGGCGCGTTGTAGCGAAAACACATCAGTGCCTCTGGTGGGAATCGAACCCACGACCCCCGCACTGATAAGCCAGCACGCTACCAACTAGCCTACTGGGGCACACAGTTTCAACATTTTATAAATATGAATATCGTTGTAAAATATAATGATTTTCGAAGTTTAAACCAAAGAGAAGTGTCAAAAATCGTGTTATATTACAACGATAACACGTTAACATTTGAAATGTGAATAACATTATTGTATTTTATTTTTATTAAAACTTTATCCCTCTTCTAACAAATATATTTTATTTTGACGATTTTTCAAAATATGATGACGATTTTGACGATTTTTTCTAGAAAATTTGTCGTTTTTATGCTCTGCAAACCTGCACTGGTTATGAGTGCAAATGTGAGAAGCCCTCGAAAAATTGTTAAGCTAATTTATAAAGTATTCTTTTGTTTTCCATATACCAGGCTTGCCATATACCTTTTTTTGTTAACCCCAACAAATCAAAAAATCACCAATTAGAAAAAAGGTAGAACAAAATAGTTTAGTTAAAATTCTGTATTATTTGACTGCATTAACCGGAGTTGCCAGACACATTAATCGTTATCAGATCAAAAAAATATCTAGAAACAAAAATCCCCGAATTCAACAATGTAAATTCATAACTTTTTTTCGTACACTATTTTTACTTATTCTCATTCTCAACCTTTAATAAATTTTGCAAGGAAACTCTTACAATCTAATTACATTTATTAAAAACCCCATTCAATTTAAAGGACATTCACATTCAGAACTTTTTTATTTAAGACATATAAGGTGCATACTTCATCTTAAAATCTTTGATTATATGCATTTTTTTTTCCTTAAAAGCCCTAATTTTTATTTGATACATACAAAAATAATCTAAATTAAAGTATTGATGTGTAAAAACCAATCGAATTTTGGGAAAATTTCTTAGGGTTCTTCTTCTAGGAGTCGTAAACGAGAATTGCACAAGCAACTGAGCTGAAAAACAATAATTTGAAATACCAGTTTCTTTAATTTTTTGTGTCTCGAAAACACCCTAAAAACTCGAAAGATTTTCTTTTATAATTTTTGACAAACTTAGTTTATCACACTTTCCGTTTTACTAATGTGGTGTATAGTATAAACACATGTGTTGTAATGTAAACTGGCATTTCATAATTATTTCATTATGTATGTCTCCGCAAGCGTATTTTGTTCCCTTAAATTTATCTAAAATTCTGATTACATATTCGAAACTGTTTTTATGCGTTTGTATTCATTGCATCTCTTCTAACGATCCAAAAATATATTTAGTAACCCTTATTTCTTTCATTATTATATAGGCAAAGAGACAAACAACAGGCGAATTTTACAACAGTTTTTTTTAACATCATAAGGAACTACACGTTCTTCTTTAGGGTACGTAGAATAACCTTTGAATACCCACTGTTATAAGCATGCACAATTTCAGATTCATTTTAGTAAACTTTAATTAAACATTTTTTTCTTCTGAAACATCCCAAATACATTAATCAATCAGTCATATTTTGTTTTACTTATAAAAACAACGTTATTTTTGTTATTTTTTGCACTTTCCCTGGTTTATGAAAACACCGAGATGGAGGGTATCCGAAAATTCGTCACAGCCGAATTTAATCTTTTTTTATACCAAATTCGGCACATCGGACTTTAATGCTTCCACTTGTTTTAAATAGGATATAATATCTAAATATACATTATTTTGTATTTTGCAATGTCTAGGTATATATAACGTCATTATAATTGGATTTGTTATAGCGTATTTTAATTGCAATATACAATTATATATTGAGCGAGATGCTATAAGACGCCACTATATATGACAACAAATTAAAATTTTTGACGAAATTAATTTTATATATGAATCTATACACACACAATATTGTTTTCGTAAAGACTACTGAATATACACATTAAATTAACTGAAAATCAGTTAAAAATAGGACTACTTACTTTTCGTTTAAAACAATTGTATTTTTTTGTTTTTTTCAACTGTGGGAAAATTAATTGACAATACTCAATATAATATAACAACTTTTTGTTTTTAATAGCATATTTTAACTGAATATTTTAACTACTACGGAAAGTCCGAAAGTCCGAAATAAACAAAAAATTATTTCGTTTATTGCATAACAGACAGAAAGTTAAACAACATATTTCTTTGGTGATTTAACTGTATCCATTGAAACAACTTTACCGATTAAACTTTTAAATAACTGTTGATATTTTATGGAAAAGTTCTTGTGAGTGTATAATTATGTCCGGTTAAATACACTGGCAGACAAAAACTTATAAGTGTATATAAAATAATGTATTATTTTATGCAAACGTCTTAAATTAAAGATTTATAAATTAAAGATTTATAACTCTCTTTAGAACTCTCTTAGAAACTCCAATGGGTTCCCTTTGAAGTTAATAAAATTCGGATAGGTGATAAAGGAGCAAAAAAAAATATGATAAAAGTATTTTTCAGCGGCCCAATCCCATTTGTATAGGCTGGGAATCTTCCGGTAGCCCTCTACAATGTGTAACAAGTACTGTTTATCGTCTTCGTTGTGTGTTAAGCATCTGTTAAAGTCAGTTATTAGTTTGAGTTTTCTTTCGGTGGCATCATTCACAACAGTAATGCATTTGACAATCTGTTCCCCTTTACAAAATGGTCCGCTTTTAGGCCAATTTGACGGATCAAAGAGTAAGAAATCCATAGAAATTTCCAAACGAGAAAAAAATTTTTTGTTTTGGTAGTCACAAAAGAGCTTAAATCCTTGGATGTAAATAACTGTAATTCATCAACGCTAGCACACACTTTTTAGAAGGTAAAATATCAACATCATCACCGATATGATTTTCTCTATCGGACTCTATTTGCAACTCTAAAACCTTTGCAAACTTGTGCAATACAGAACAAGATTCTCAATATTGTGACCAAACGCTTTGGCAGTTGCACTGATGAAGTGTATAGCTAATGGATATGACATATTTCCAGCATCCATACAAGCTAGCATTCTGTGGTCTATAAAATTCTTCTTTCCTTTTTAGAATCGGCTTATTGGAGCAACTGGGAATGTTATCAGTCCCGATTCATCACTCTTAAATTCATCATGTTCCCTAGTCAAGTCTGTACATGAAATTAAGTGCACAAAAAAATATAGCCAGTGTGGGTCCAAATACTACATAATAATTACCTGAAGTGCCCTTTTTCTTTTCATAATTTTCTTTTCGACGTTTTTCATCTTCCAATCTTTGTGCCTTTCTTTTTTCTTTATTTGTGACATTTTGATCGACACAAGTCATGCTACCAACACGCCCATTTTCTCGCTGCTTCGTTAAGAAGTCTCTATCTTCCTGTATACTTATAAGCTTGAAGACGTCAACGTGGGCAATGTCAAATAAATTGATTAAATTCTCCTTAAAGTCATTTCTTTTTTGCGATGACTTGGGAACGGAGATTTGCATACTTTTTGGACTGTTCTCAACTCTTCATAAAGTTTAATGACTTTTGCAGCACATGTTCTTCGATCTGGTGTTGGGATTCGATCTTTTTCCCAAAAAGGCAATATTTCATCCAACACCAATCTTGCGCTTTCTTTAATTGTTTTATTTTCACAACGTATATTATAAAAAAAACACTGAAGCACTTGCTGTTTTGATGGCAATTTCACACCAACTATTTTGGGTTCAGATTTACCAATCAAGTACACATTTGTGTCAGCAGATCGAAGCCCTTTTCAACGATGAATTTCTCTTCTGAGCCATTTAATTACGAAAATTAACAAACTATTTTATTTTACAATAAGCTTAACCTTTCTCAACAATACTCAAATTTGCAATGACAAAACTTTACATATTCGTATCAACAGCAGTGCTATGTGCTCAGTAGCAGAACTGGAAAAACGGTACTTTTAGACAAATATGCAGTTGTAAACAGCTCAAAGCATAGGAATTTTGAGGCAGTTTAAAAATAGCGACCAACAAAAGAAGATGCATAAGGGATGCCTCAGACCCTTTGAGTATTCCAGACGAGGAGTAAGTTTTGATTTATTTTTTGAAAGCAGTAAATTGTTATGGTTTTTTAGGTTCACTAAATTGTACCGTCTCAATAAAGAAGCATTTTGTATGGTTTTGGATGATATAGCTCCTTTAATAAATCGTGGATCAATTCCTGAAACTATTCAGTTAGCTGCAGCAGTGCGCTTTGTAGCAGTTGGTGCTTTTCAGGGCGTTGTGGCAAACGACGTTAATATTTGCCTTGCCCGAACTACTTTTTCAAAAGTGTTTTGGAGAGTAATGGACGCATTGGAAAGGACATTATGTTCAAAGTGGATTCAATTGGAACTAAGTGAGGACGATAAAAGAGCTTCTAAATTATATTTTTATGAGAAATGTGGATTGCCTGGCGTCATCGGATGCGTGGATGGTACGCATTTAAGAATAATAAAGCCATCGACCGATGATGACTCCTTGTACTATAATCGAAAGGGTTTTTACAGTTTAAATGTAATGATAGTAAGTAACCATTTTGAGAATACATATAAACAAATATGAATATATTTTGCCATTTCAGATATGTGATTTCAAAATGAGGATTCTTGCAGTTGATGGTTGCCGACCAGGCTCGTGCCACGATGCATTTATATGGCGTATGTCCGAAGCCAGGCAGTTTTTGAGAACAAAATACCAAGATGGAGAAAGAAATGATTGGCTCCTAGGGGATTCGGGCTACGGACTAGAACCGTTTCTTATGACGCCATATAGGAATCCCCAGTTTGGCGCAAAAGAGCATATTTTTAATAAAAAACATTGCTCAGGGCGTAATATTGTTGAAAGAACAATTGGCAATTTGAAAAGCCGATTCAGATGTATTCAGTGTACAACCCTACATTACTCACCACCAAAAGTAGTTAAAATCGTTAACGTATGCTCAGCACTCCAAACATTTGTAAACATTTTAACATACCAGACGTAGTAGACCTTGAAACTAAATGAAGAATTTGATGATGATGATTATCCTGCAGAAAATGACGGAATAAGCCCTGATATTAAAGGAATACGAATGAGAGATGCCATATCCAACAGCTTAAGTAGATAAAAAATTATTTATTATAATTTTTTTTATTTATTTTATTAAAACTAAATAAAAATCAAACAAACATAAAATAAGGTACTTCATTAATAAGTTAATTTTTAAAATTATTAGGAACATAAAAAAAGGTACTTCGGCTCTCAGTTCATTTCTAAAATTAATAGGAAACATAAAAAAATTGTTTTAAAACGCTCATTTTCTTCTCCTCCAGATCTACTGCTCTTAACTTTAAGTTTAGTCTTTGTACTTCATTTTTGAACCCTTGGTAATTATATTTTTCAATTTCTTTATTGTGAACTTGAATTTCTCTATTGTGCTGTTCAACTAATCTATTGTGGCGTTTTCTTTCTTGCCTATCCTTTTAACTTCCTCCAACTTTTGTTTTTTGAGACCAATTACAATATCAAACTTTTCGTTGAGACTATCCAGTTTGTCATTTACTCTTTTTAACTCCTTTCCCAATCCCTCTTTGTCATTCGAAATTTTGTTCAGTTCTGAGCTAATATCCTTTAAATGGTCAGTCTCTTTCTTCATCAAAGAATTTAAACTTACATCAAATCTTCTCTTTTTTGCAACTGGTGTGTCAGGTGATTGTTGAGGGGTCGTTGGGGGGATCGCTTGGGCGATACTCGGGGTGATGTCGGGGCTGATGAGGATCCTGAGGATGAGCCTGGTGAAGGTGTTGAGTTCTTTACTACATCAACATTTTCTTCATTTATTGGTAATACCCCGTAGCTTTTTGTATTTTCAATACCATTGACAGCTCTATACAAACCGCATATAATTGCAATTTCCTCTTCAACTCGAGTCAAAACGAATTTGTTGAATTTACCACCACCTGTCATTCTAACTTCCGATTTATTGTGGGAAAGTTTTTTTCTTATATTTCCCTTCCAGTCTATCCAAGTCTAAATAAAAAACAAATGTTAATTTGGTTTGCAATACGTAAACAAGACAAGTTACCTTTTTCCAATCGCCCTTTTCCTTTTAGGTGGACCTGCTGAATTCAGTTTACGTTCAAGTCTTGACCACAATTCATCCTGGACAACCCTATCGCCCTTGCTAAAACCGCGAGCAATCTCCTGGTGTTCTCTCATAAACTCAACTATTTCGGCTTCCTGTTTAGCGTTTCTATGTTTGTTTACCCCTGTAAAAATTAACATTTAATAAAGTTAAGCTTAAGTTTTTTGGTAAATTGGTACTCACATATTTATATTATTTAAAATAACAACTTAATTAGTTTTTGTTATAGAAATTTTCAAATTCTTGTCGGCGTTCTTTTATCTTTTTGTTTGTACACAACACAGAGATGATGAATTCAATTTTCAAAATAGTACTTTTTATCCCCAGCAGTACTAAACAAATTAACAAACCAAATCGTCATGAAAATTTGTTTGTACATAACATAGTGTCCACACTAGATATTAACTTTAATATTTTTCTGTCAGCAAACTTCAAATTCAATCGCAGAGAGAATTATATTACGTGTGGACCACACATTACTGTTAAATAGAGTTGTTATCATAAATCTCTACACAACAATATTATGATATGAGCTGCCAAAATACACACACACATACATAAAAGTTTGTAAAAAAAAAATAAATAAAAGTTAAATGCCTAAACTAAAAAAATACAAGAAGAAAAAGTGTATTAAAAATTGTTTAACTGTTATAAATCAATTCAAAGTTATTTTTTAATCGCATAGTTGAAAATTTAATGAATAAACGGACGTCTTTACTTAACGGCAGACAGAAAATATGAGAAGACATGATATAAATATGAATGAACATAGATAATTTAATTCGTTATTCTGGTGGCGTTCTCGCACATATTATATTTAGGTTAATATCTAATGTGGACACTATGTAAGAGCTTGTTCACAACAACATCTAAAACTAAAAGCGAAACTGTACACTCTGTATAGGAAATTTTAGTAAAAATTGTATGGGAAAATATATTCACTTTAAGCTTTTATTGTGAACAGCATCTAAAACAAAACTTAGCCGATGTTGTTTAAGTGTAAGTGACACCTGCTTTTTTGTAATAGATTTACAAGGGTTTTCTATCGGAAATTTAAAATTTTTTTTACATTCCGTTTTGTTTTTTAAAATGAATTTTGCCAAAAGATTTAGCTTAAATTGAATTAATTCTATTATGACGAAGTTTTAGTCAGCAGTCTAGCGGATTTCGCTATTCATACAAATGTATGGGGAAACAATTTCGTTATTAGTTTTATCTCTTATTGGGAGTGTTCTCATAAACAAAAATTTGTAAATAAAGTAGTCAAGTGGTCATAAGAGTACCATGGTACTTTTAAAATACTACAACAAAAAGTACTATAGTAGCAACTTTATCATCCCTGACACGACATGCAAATGTTTTTAAAAACATATGTCATTTAAATCTAGGGCTGCCATATTAAATTATTGCAATCATTTTGCAACTAAAACAATAGTTTTTATGTGTTTATTTTTAACAAAACAATTAAAAACATATTTACTATTTATTTTTATATGCATTCTAATTGTTAATTTGTTGTTATGTTGTTATTAAATAAAAAAAATCCAAAAAAAAACTTGACCTATTGAAGTTTGTGAACTTCGGTAACTCTGGATTTTTTCGAACATCATTATAAAAGAAGAAGAAGACTTTAAGTAAATTTGCGATTTGCAAAATAAAGTGTTATTTTCAAGAAATATTTTTTTTAAGACAGTTTTTTTAATAAAAGTTAATAATAAATTATTTAAGTGGATGATAAAAAAATTAATTTACATTGTTCATGCTCAGTTCAAAGTGTTTTTGTAATGGATAGACTAAAACTTTGTTTAAAAAAAATGGATTTAATTTCATTGCCTCAAATTTATGTAAAAATACATGAAATATTAAGAAATTTTTAAAGTCTTCTTTTAAATTGAAGAAGCTATTAAAAGATTGCTTTTTGACTTAAAATAAATAAAAAACATTTCAAATTTTTAATACTAAGTGTTGTTTTATTATTTAACAAACCTTTCTAGGAAAAAATCTACATTCTATTTACTTTCGACAAAGTAAAACTGCTCGATTTAAAACGAGCAAAAAATTGCGATATCGGAATCTGGCACACCTAATTTTGTAAACTCGTTTTACTTTTGCGGTTTCGTTTTCTGGCACATACACGATTGTTAGGATTTTTTATTTTCTATAAATATTTTTGTCTTACTATTATAGCAGATACACCCAGCGTTACCATATTGCCAGTTTTAACTGTTTTTAGGGTGCGTAACAGTTTTCCAGTTTTTCATGAAAAAAAACAGTTTTTGTTTAATTTCAGCCTTTTTTTTCCAGTTTTTCCAGTTTTCAACAGTTACATGCTCGATTTACTTTATTTTACTTGAATTTATAAATTTAATACAAAAGTTGCACAAAATGTTTTAATAAAAAATCATACTACGCATTGAATGCAACTGTGTAGTAAGTTTTAACTCCCTTTTTAACATTTGTTTGTGTTGAAACCCTGAAATGTCATTTTGTTTCTGTCTGTTTTCGTTTCTCTTGTGTTGTGTTTTTGTTTGTTTTAAAAATGGATAAATATTTAACAAAAAATTGTAAGTTTGTCGCTTTTGAATTGGTTTTTTTTTTAATAACTAAAATCATTTTTTTTATAAGCTTGTAGAGACGGAAATAAAAATGATACGAGTCCAGTGTTAGAGATTTTGGATTCCCTCCCTCGGGTAACAATTTATACGAAAAAAATATTCCAAGAAATTATTATTTTATATTTTAGCCATCGAAAAAAACAAAAATTTGGAAACTACCTTAAATCGTGGGAGGAACACCCTTCATTAAAGTCATGGATTACAAAAAGTAAAGCCAATGTGGCTTTTTGCAAAGTTTGTAATTGCGAACTAAAAGCGCTGGCTGGAGTCACAGATTTAAAAGTGCAACGCGTTGACAATAAAGCACATAGACAACGCCAAGGCCATTAAATTGCATTCAGGAAGTGGTCCACTTTTTAGTGTTGCTGAAGGTTTTAATTCTAAAGTGTCAAATATAGAACTTCACTTGGCGGCTTTCTGCGCCGAGCATAATATTTCATTTTTGGCAATGTACCATTTGGTTCCTCTACTACAAAAATCAGTTGATGATTCAGCACTTATAAAAAAAAACAACATGCGCAAGAACCAAAACAACAGCATTAGTGAAGAATGTTTTAGGAGAAACGCATCAAGATGAGCTTTGCAAATTACTACAAACAAAATGGTTTTCCCTGTGCGTCGATGAATCTACAGACATTTCCACAACTAAATTGTTATCTTTAGTTGTACGTGTAGAATATAAACGCAAAATTTGTGATTTCTTTTTGATCTTGTTAAAGTTCAGTATTGTGATGCCAAAGGTATTTATGAAGCAGTTGTTAAAGTTTTCTGCAGTATAACATCAATTATAAGGCTAATTTAGTGGGATTTGCTGCTGATGGTGCTAATGTTATGACGGGTGCAAACCATTCAGTGGCTACATTACTAAAAAACGATTGCCCAAACCTAATAATCTTTAAATGCATTTGTCATTCTTTCGCGTTATGTGCTAATTATGGTTGTAAATGTTTGCCAGAATATATCGAAGGAACGGCAAGGGACATTTATAATTTTATTCAAAATAGTCCAAAGAGAGTGGATTTATTTGCAGACCTGCAAATACTATTAGATTATAATCCCCGAAAAATGCTACATCCATCTCAAACGCGTTGGCTTTCGCTAGAAGCGACCGTTAACCAACTTCTTAGCCGAATCGATGTTTGAAGTTATTTTTTTACAACGAAAATTTGGACAAATTCGATTCCACGCAGAGAATTATAACCTGTTTACAAAAACCTGAATTTGAGCTTTATTTATTGTTTTTAAAATTCATATTAAACGACATTAATAAGCTAAACCGTTTATTTCAAAATGAAAGTCCTCAAATACATTTACTGAACCAGGAAATAAGTCGTTTATATGGTAAAATATTTGAATATGTGATAAAAGACGAGTACATTTGTTTTGAAAAGTTTAAAAAGATTGACGTGAACAACTCCATTTTTCTAAAAGATCTTGAAGATATTTATTTAGGCGCAGAAGTATCATTAGCGCTCAGGTCAACGCATAAGTTATCCAAGGAAGCTGAAAATGAGTTCAGAGAATGTTGTTTAAAATTTTACGTAGAACTTTGCAATAAGCTATTAAAAAAGTTTGATTTTGACAACGATTTTTTTAAAATGTGTAGAACTTTATCACCTGCTAATGTATTGAAGGGAAATTCGAAGAGTGTTTCACAATTATCCGGATATGTATTAAATGTCATTGGACCAGATAAGATCCAGGAAGTTGATGATGAATGGCGCGAACTACGCCATTTTAATTTTGCTGACTTGAATTTATTGGAAGAACAAAATATAGAAAGATTCTGGGAGGTAATATTCGGATCAAAACGATGTGACAACTCTGAAGTTTTTCCTTACTTACAAAAACTAGTATATTCAGTTTTTGTCAATACCTGTTTCAACAGCCAATGTTGAACGCATTTTTCACAAATTAATATAAATAAAAACAAAATAAGAAATAAATTAGAAATTCCCATTCTGTGTGGTATTCTAAGAACAAAAGATTTCCTAAAAAAAAATGACTGTAATTGCACAAATTTTGTACAATCAAACGAAATGAAAATCACGTTAATCAAAAAATGTATAACTGATATTTTTAAGTAATTAAGTAAGATCTCAAAATGTGATGAATTATTTTGTTTTTTTTATGGTTTTGTAGCTATTTTTGCTATATGTTAAATAATTAATATATGTAAATATGTTTTTTATATTATATTTTTTTTTCTTTAAACAAGTACACAGAAAAAACATATTAGGCTTATTGTTAATTAAAATGTAGTTTTATTAACAGAGCACAACTGTGATCTGTAATAACGTGAATTTGAAAATATTTTTTTTTTGTTAGTATAATTAAAAATTAGACTACAACAAAAAATATTTTTCCTGTGTATATAAAATGCTTTATGTTATGTGTTTAATGTTTTTATGTTGCTTTATGTTTAAATAAAATGTAATTGAATTAAAAATGCAACATATTAACTGTTTTTCTACTGTTTTTATTTAAAAAAAAAAAACAGTTTTTTCTTAAAAAAACAGTTTTTTTTTACAGTTTTTTGAAAAAATACATGGTAACACTGGATACACCATACATTTTTGCAACTTAGAGCCCAATTACCAATTATAATATAAATGTATTTGATTCTGGTGGCATTGGTATACTACAGCGTTAATACAACTAATAACTAATTTACAAGTTATAAATGATGTTCTAATTTATAGTAGTTTTATTTATAGTATTTCTAATTAAAAAAAATTGATAAAATGCAAAAACAGAGTGTTTTGGGGGGTTTTTCAAATGTTGACCTTTGACCTCATTATGGCACGGATTGGCACCATCGATCAGCCTGAAAATTGGCTACATCAATTTTTCATTAAATCGCATATTTTCATTCGCTACCCACATTTCAAAATTCAAAAAAAAATAAAAAACAGCAAATACGCTCCGCCAGGTCTAGGCACACAGAGAAATAAAGTGCCAACCGAAATGAAAAGTGCATTTTTATTGGTAACAACTTATAAATTCAGTTAGTAGAATGATATTTACATTAGATTTCTGAATAATTTGGGGTGTTTGCCAACTTAAATTCAGTTGAATTAAACCGAACTTTGTTGTGAAAGCTAATGTTAAGTTGTACAACCGACTGAAATTCGTTATAGAACCCGAATTTGAATCGTAGTAACCGGATTACAGTTGGCAAATAGCAAAGCTTTCTCTGTGTGTGTGTATAGGATCATATATAAATTAATTTCGTCGAAAAATTTTGAATTTGTTGTCATATATAGTTGTCACACTAGAAAATTTGTCAATCATATTATTGAATATAAATAGTACAATTAATTGAATATATCATTTTGTATATAATTTTATACACAAAATTTACCCCAATTTTTGTCCTTTGATTTGATTTCTTTCCGGTTCTTTAAAAAAAAAAGAACTGTTTCATTTGTGACATTAGGAGTTTTGAACTTAGTTTTGGATTTTTTCAATGTAAAATGCTAAATTAAGTTTCAAATTTTTCCGTGTTTTTTTTATTCATTGGTGTAAGTTACTAAATTCCACAAAATCTTCATTTTCAAGTTTTTTCTCAAACAACTTATTTTTTTAGGCAATTTTAAGAGAATGTTTGAATAAAATAAAATGTCCAAATGGAAAGGAATTTGCTAATTATTATAAAGTTGTAAACTTTTTGCAGGTTCCTAAGTCTAAAGAATTAATAACGTTGAAGCAAAACCCGTATTTGACTGTAATTATTTCTGTAATTATTTCTGCAAATATTTCGGATTTTAATTAAGTTTTTAAATTAAAATCCGGATACAACAAAGCTTATTTTGTATATATTAGTATCAGTTCAGATATAAATTTATAACGCTATATAAAATCAGATTCAATTATATCGCCCCATTATTCGGATGTAATTTAATCTGATGTTATCAAATTAAAACTAAACTAATGCAAACTTGTATAATTATGTGGGTCCATTTCTCGGATAAAACAATACAGTTTCATAAAATACAGACTCATATTAAATTTCTTATAATTATATAAAGCATCATATTAATTTTTTAATCGGGTTATTAGAAATCGAAAGTTTCTGTGTGCACTAGGGTTATAACTTTTGACTTTTTGTTGCAATTATCAAATTTAGCTACCCTAGCCGTATATTAGTAAGTAAAAATATAAAGTAACGCAATTGAATTTTTCGCGGTTTTCAAAAAGTTTTCCGCATAATCCTTTTTTTATTTAATTAAACTAAAAATTAATATTTAGCTAAAATTTTAACGTATTTTGATAATAACGATGCATATCTAACTTAAAGGACACAAACGCTTTCAAATTTGACGTGTTTCGCGGATTTTGATATAAGAGGTTAGAGCGTTGTTTCGCGATGTAAACATCAAAATTCGCAAAATATCGAACACAATTAGTAAAGAGTTATTTAAAATATGTTGTGCAATATTATTGGTCAACTAGTAGAGCTGTAATGTTAAAAACTTGAAAAAAATTACGTTTAGGTAATGCACTTTGTGCGGGTGGCTTTTGTTTCAAAATTACCTGAAAAAGCGATTTCTATTATTAATACATTATATCCCTTTACGTGCTGTGCTGCTAGGTAAAAACTTAGCAAAAAAAAAAGTTCCAACCCTAGTGTGCACATATTTTAAAAGTTTCCGCGGGTTACAAAAAAAAAAAAACATAATCAAAATAAAAAATCGATAATCGATAATCGAAACAAGTGTTGTTAGAATAACATTCGCAAATATTACATTTTTTGGCTGAATTTTGGTACACGTAATTTTTTATCTGTTTACATATTATACTAAAAGATGAACTCAATGGTGATACTTTTTCGCTATGCTGTAATATACATTTTTCTCATGAACCGTACTTTATTTTTTAAATTCTTTATTTAAATTTATAAACCAAATTTGATTCGCGAATGTTAATAAATGTCTTTTATATACACAGTGCAACAAGAAAAAAAATAACCATATACGGACACCACTACGTGATAAAAGACTAAAAAAAAAGACCCGTGTCTTCCAATTTTTCCGAAAGTCATCTCCTCTTTTGTTTATGGGATGCCAAAGATTTGGGGCCTCGGTATCATTTTCGCAAAAAAAGTGATCATTTTCTCAGGCTCATATCTTTCAAACCGTTCAGAATTTCGATTTACTCTTTATGGCAAAGTTGTAGCTCTTGTCATAAAGAACAAAAATTGCGAACATATAAAATCAAAAAAACTTCACCTTCCAGATCAAAATCGCAAAAAACTTAAAAAAATTCGATTTTTTTACCTTTTTCCCGTGTTCAGGTCCATAGGTAGCAAACCGTTCAAATTCAAGGAAACAATCGAATACAAAAATTTACCTACGATCTAATAAACAAATTTCTAGAACATATAAACTTCCTGGGAATTGGGTTTGCTACCTATGCACCTGAACAGGAGAAAAAAGGAAAAAAAATTAAATTAAAAAATTTTTCACTTTTGCGCGCTACCTAAACAGTGTTAAGAATCATCTCTAGGAAGTTTATATGTTCTAGAAATTTGTTTATTGAGATCTTAGGTAAATTTTTGTAGTTGATTGTTTCTTGAATTTT